>NNCF01128851.1:112683-130694 GCA_002313205.1 Laupala kohalensis | reverse complement strand
GTTCACCGCGATTTAAGAAATTTCTATGGAGCTATTAAGTACAAGTATTTTAACACGTCTACTTTTGAAACCTCGTTTTCGATCATTCAGGTTAACCCTTGTAGAGAGACATGAACTATCGCAGACATTTTTGTAGAAATCGTTCAGACAAAGAATATTATTACTCATTATGTCACCTATCTCTAACCGTTTAAGCAGCGAATGCGAAAATATCTCTCGGAAGATGGAATTTTCCGACTTCATTCACAAATATCGTCATTCCCTATTATTTTTTTTTGTAACGTCACAAACTACATACTAAAACATTTCCTGAGAAATGAAAAAAGAATTAAAAAAAGGATCACATGAATCGGATGAGTGGTTCTTGAGTTTCAAGAGGAGAAACAGGTTTGCAGACAGACATGAAAGTGACCTTGTTTTATAATCATTAAAAACGAAGCCGAGAAACGTAGTACGTAAGAGTTCTGTAATAAAACCACACCAGGGTTATCATAAATATTTTAAGAACATGCATATTTAGTGTCTGTGACAAATAACAGCAATATTAAATTTTAAAAAAATATCAGACATGTTTAAAACTTTATTATCTAATATTTCTGAAAATGGTGAAATACCTAGATGATAAACCTTTGGATAATTGAAATAGTGCAATAACTTTTTTTGGACTTCGGCCTACATTTCGAGAAAATATGATTAAAATAATTAATTAACTGTCTTCAATAAGAGACTCGGAAGGAGTAGGGAACAAATAAAGAGCAACTTTCACAGTATAACGGAAAGAAAGTCTCATATTTGCTTGTATGGATTGTGTGGCAAAGTCCAGAAAGTCTAGAAGAACGTTTCATGAAAAATGTAAAATAAAATTTTACCCTCGAATTACTCCACTCAAAGAGCAAAGGTCAGATTCTAACAGGGAGAGGAAACATCCTTTGACCATACACTACGCTGTTAATTACACAAAGAGTAACAAGGGACTTTGGTAACAAAATTCAAATACACAAAAGTTACTTTCCTGAAATAATAAAAAACTAATATTATAATATCAATTTTGCGGCCAATTTTAGATTTTAAAAATTCCGTCTGCATTACTAAAATTTAATATTTTTTGCATTTTGATGGTTCATGTAGATACTGGGGAAGGGGGAGGGGTTCTAATAAAATCATTTTTTTAAATTTGATCGGGAGAAGATACCCATAAAAATTTCAGATTATTTTAATATATATTAAGGTGTCTACAACGCTACAACATTTTAAACAATTTCAAAATATATCTCTAAACTCACAAGTTTTATTTTAATGTACAGAAGAAAATGGGAGGAAACCCAGTCTAAATTAATTTTTGAAATGACACCCTCACATTGCTTTGTCTTAAAGTAAGACTTACATAAAAATTTCTAATTTCTAAAACATATTTTAGAGTCTGTGCCAAGATATAAAATTTCAAAATTTCAATATTTTGCATCTTCGAAGCAACTCCCAAAATTATTTTATCTTATTTTACGGAAGATTTTTTTGAAGACCTAAAACAAAATGGAAGGAAGTCGCATCCTATATTTTTTTTAAATTAAGAAACACACTACTCTTTTCCGTCTCTTGAGATTCCGAGGTCTAACTAGCAGTACCTCCACCTTGGACAGCCCTTTCCCTCAGAGCATCTCAAGCACAAACTGAAGAAGGATGCAGCTCCCTTCCCGACCACAATATTCGTAAGAATAGACCGCTTCTTATGTAGCAATCGAGCGAAAGGGGGAACTGGACGGATATAAGGGGACCCAAACAGAATCCACGAAATATGGAAAGGTCTCCCACAAGTTATATATAGGGCAGTATCGGGACAAGAAATTTGACAGAAATGACGAGAGGGTGAAGCAATCCCGAAGCGATAAATATGCGAAACGCAGACTCAAGCGAACATGGGAAAACAAGAAAATGTGAATTATGATTCCTACACGGATATAAATAAAGGAATATTAAGTTAGAGAAGATTTTTGCTGTCGCAGTTTCATAGAATACTGGGAGATTTTTTTTGGTTAAATTTACGAATAATTTAACCGCATAAGATCCGAACCAAAATCATTTACAATAAAAACGGGAGAAAGTAGAGAAAAACAGCGAAATTGAGTAGTTGTTTATTCTCATTCATAAACATTCGATGTATTGGACGGGGATTTGCATAAAAATACCGCAAGATCCTAATACAATATAGATTTTTTATTCAAACGAATTATAACATGATAAAAAGCGATACTAGAGAATCATTTTTAAATTCTGTTTTTTTTTAAATGAATCGAATAAGCTGAAACAATTGATCTCTCCTACCTAAAACTACGACATAAAACCGCAGAACAGATTTTTAGAGCCGTCATTAAATAATCCCATCACATTCGCAATAAATCTCATTTCACGATTTCATAGAATCCTTTTAAAAAAATTCGACAACTGCACGCATTTTATTTTCCTTCGATGGCAAAAGCTCATTCGCTCGCAGGAAATTATATTTCACCACAAAACCAGCTGGGAACACACACGTAGCTCATCGCAATCGTCGTAGCTTCGGTTCCCTGTTCCGTGACGTCCCCCGTCCATCAGTGGCTCCCAACGGCGATTTCCGTCTCGTCCAACGACGCCGATGCGCCTTCTTCTGTCTCTTCGGTCCGGAACAAAAGACGACGTGTCGGCGCGAAGGGAGAGGGAACGGTCGGCGCGGAGGCTTCTCACGGGATTCCGATCCAACGGCGCGGCGCGCGTCCGAGATCAGGTGCTGCTGGGGAGAAGCCCCAGAGAAAGAGGTGACGAAAATCACAAAAGGTGGAAACGAAGGTAGTGAAAGCGGAGGTGATGAGAGAATCCGAGGAGTCTACATCTCTATCGCAAAGGTACGCAGCGTCGTAAGGGGAATGAGAATTTTACAATAATAGAGGTTATGACCACATTACTTGATAGGTAACATAATACAAAGCTTCTTCTTTTACACAACGATATGCTCTGTTTTAGTATTTTCTCTATACTTTGTTTTTACTATTTCGAGCTTTCTAAATTCTCATATTTATTCTAAGCTTTTTTTTAATATAAAAGATATTTTTAAAGTGTACATCTATAAGTTCATCTTTCTATGTTTAAGAACTTCCATTGTTTTTACATTGTTTGTTTTTAGATCAAAATTGTTTGCATGTATGTGCTTAAGTGCAAAAGAAAGCATGAACCTTAACTTCGTCACCGAATACAGGCAATTTATTATTACTACCATTATTATTATTATTATTGCTTGGCTTTACTTTTTGGCTTCTAAATTCTTTTCCTCTGTTTACAACAAATATTAAGATTATGGAAAGAGGGAAGAAATGTTCAGGAAATTTAATGAGCGGGCGAGATAGGGTTCTTCAGTGCTCCATCTATCTCCAAACAGCCTTTCAACAAAAACGAATTGTTTGGCGTTATAACACGGATGATTAATTGAATTTAATTCAATAATATAAATTTGATCGAATTTAAGAATATCGTTGTGTTTCAAGAAAAATGCACTATAGATCCTAAATATGGTATAATTTATACAGTCACGCGTGTTACATACCCAAAAAATTAAATCGAGCATTTAAAAAAAAACGAAAATTTTCTTATAAAATCACGAAGCGCACACACTCCACCTTGACTCATGTGGCACTGAAGAAGTTCTCAAAAAGAACGTTCTATGGTATTAGTGGCATTTTTAATAATAAATTCAGAACATTGATTTTGCTTATCCCCATCTTACCCCACTATCCCGTTTTACCACACCTTCTCCTACTATCACTTCTTTTTCATTGGTTCACTCAAGTTTTATTTATATCCAACAGTGTAAGAAAATTTGTCATAAACCACTGTGTTCATGTAATACGACGACCACAACGATCTCACAGTTCCGTGACTCAGAAAATACGGAGTGAAAAATCTCGAAGCGTGTGTGTCCCATAGAGTTTTTTTTTAGTGAAGCTGAAATGCCCCCACTACCCATTGACATTTGAAATGATTGCCTTGTTGAGGACCACATTTAGGCAAGGGTATTGCATATTTATACTCGTAAAATCCATTGGCTACAGAAACATAAAAGGAAAAATAAATCTGGAAATAGGTTTAATCTATATATTAATTCCCATAAGTATCCACGGTCGATTTGGTCGAGAAACTAAATTTTAGTACGGACCAACAACCGCGCTAATTTTCTCAATACTCCCCTCCCAGAACAGTAAGTATTGGTAAAGGAAACATAATAAAAATCTTAAATAATATTAAAAGCAACTAATTAAAATATCCTCTAAAAAGCAGATATTGGTGCTTAGAGGAAATATTATATAGAGTCATCACAAAAAATTGTCCCATTGAGTAAAGTACTACCCCAAAATTAATGCAAATAGACCGTACGATTCTACTAAAACCACTGGTCAAAATTGCGGGTCAACGACACCACTCGAGACAAAAGGCAAAGTTATCTGATCTGTTCAGTATTCGACGTCACAACTCCCAGCGACAAAGGTGGTTGACGTATCTGAGGCACCGCTGTCGAGATCGAGTCAAACGCAAATGAGAAATGAAAGACACAGATGGACCCCGACAATATCGACACAACCGACCGACCGACCGACCGAGCGACCGAGCGACCGACGCGATGGCCACCGCCACTGAGAATAGAGGTTGGCATTTCTCTCTCCAGGGAGCGCGGCGGAGGCGAGAGAAGAGATAAATAAAGCGCACACGAGGGAAAGAGAGTGTCGCGGAGGAGACACGGATTTACGCGTCCAGAAGCGAGAGTCAGCCACCAGATAGCAGCACGTGACGATTCACCCCCCCCCCTCGCGATAAGGGAGGGAATGCGACCCACGCGTTGAAGAAAGGGAATGTTCAAAGCGAAGCCAGATGAAAGAGAAACATAAAATCCAGACCTCGAATCTTAGTGACACTAAAAAAGAATACGACGCGGACAAAATACTCGGATTAATTTACAAAGAGGAAAAGGTACGAATCGCAATGAAAGGAGAAGTGGGGGATAAAGAAACCCTTTACAATGAATTGTTCATAAATTGAAGAGAATGAATGTGACTGGGGAATGGAAGTCAAATAGAAATTGAGGGAAGAAAAGCTGATACGAAACAATACAACGAAGTGGATGAAAGACTGCTTTGGAATCACGATGTTTTGTTAAAATAAAAGATGAAATAGAACAATGTAGAATCGACGAGGGGAAAGATTGAATTTATAATGCTGTGTAAATTGACTATTGACATGAACAAGAAGAGGCACATTAATTTTATTTCTGGAATGAAAGACAAACGACTGGGAAAAATCAATGGTCACAGAGAAATGGAGGCAAATGGATGTCGTACAGAAGACAGTATTTGTAAGATAAGAAAGGCTTAGGGGACAAAACAGTATCATAAACGAAACAAGATAGAGTAAAGATATCAACTTGAATCAGACCAGGAAATAAAAGTCACTGGAAGAGCTCTGGGAAACCTAAAGAGTTGAATAAAAGAAACGGGAGGGAGGGGGGCTGGCTTTGGACCCTCAAAGAAAAAGAAGACAGACAAAGTGCAGATACGATTCACTTCCGGTCTGACAAACAAACGCCTCTCGTTGGAACGAGGGGGTGGGGGGGTGGGAGAGGGGGCTTCTGCTGAGGGTTGAGGGAGTAGCAGCGTGTCGATGGTGCGTCCCTGGCTTACGACTGATCATCTTATGGCCTCGGCGGCTTATCGCTGAGAGGGAGAAAGGCGCCTCCGACAACGACTTTGGCGCTCTCATTCAGGGGTGCCAACTCCGAGGAGAAAGATACTTCCATACACAAACTAGATGACTCAACATTGCCTAAAATTATTATTTAAGAATTTAATGTGTCTTTTACATCTAGTATATCTACATACTACAGGTGCAGAATACTTGTATATAATAAATTTCGGTCAGGTGAAGATGGCGACGACCCGGGAATGGAACCCGGGACTCCATGGATGGGGTGTAAACCACTACACCACCCGATCGTCTCCCTACAACTGAACATCGTATCCACCCACACCTCACCCCTGGGACACACCTACGTTTTAAGGTTGGTTATACATATATTTCATCCCTGAGTTTGATTCCAGGATCGACGCCATTTTGACCTGACCGAAAGTCATCATATACCTTCTCTACGCGTAGATATGTACATGGAAGAAATATATGAATAATTGCACGTTTGATCATGCACACTCAAAGAATTTTAAAAACATATCACTTCTGTGTTAATAAATCACCTACAAATCGATTCAAGGACGCGAAATACAAAATATGAATGAAATATAGTCATCTATTCAGTGAGAATCGTTGCCCACACACGGGATGACGCAAAGACAAGACAGTAGAACGAACGTCGTTGTAAAAGCATATTTTCGGTCATCAGGGACATCCAAAACGAATATTTCCATTTCAAATCTCGCAAACGAATTTTTGTATGATTACAATCCATTCTACATTTGTACACTACAAAGAAAAAAGACCGATCTCAAATCCATGTGATTGAAAAGTGCACGAATCTTGTATCTGAAGATATGGTATAAAAAATATAACTAGAATGCGATTAATCTTCCAGTGATTTATTGTGACAAAAGCAATGAATAATTATCTAAAGCAGTAATATTACATTAATAAGTTTTTTCTAAAGAATGACTGGAATTAAAAACTGACATATATTGGATTCAAGTGCAGTGAAAGAGATTTGTCAGTAAAAGGTGACTGTCAATCTTAGCAAACATAATGAAGACAGGTGCGTGTAAACAAACCCGCACAATCAGATTCCGACAACTCTTATTGTAATTCTATAATCTGTTATACAAACAATGCCACGAAAAGCAAAAGATATGGATTATTACAATACGATGAAGAATATTTCCGGGTCTTCACCCGGAACATAAACAGCTTCACTTGAAAACACATTAAACCTACCTCTTTCCACAGTTAGGGAGTTTGATTTTCTATTGGTTCTGTATACCAACCACAGGAAGAATACAGTTTAGGAAAACTGATGCAACAGATATGAAAAAGACAAGAATCGAACGGATGTCTACTTACATAACAGATTTGCATTTACTCACCACATTCTGCGATGTTTTTCAGATCAATACATTTAAGGGTGTATGAGAAAGAATGTGCAATGAATTTGCACCCCTAGTTTAAAAAAAATGACCAATCTCTAATTTCTTAAAAACACATAAAAGTATCCTCAAACATTAAACAAAATATTGTCACGTAATTCCTTTAAGACAGAACCAATGCTTAGGGAAATTCGAAAGCGCTGTATTGTATTTACAGCAAGATGAGAAAGTATGTGTTGTGGATTTGCACCACTCGTTAAAAAAATAACGAGTCTCTAATTTCTGAAAATAAAATAAAATATTTTCAAGTAATTCCTTTCAGATGAATTCTACGAAACTCTGAATCCATGCTTAGGGAAGTTCCAAAGTGTAGCGTTACATTTAAAGGTATATGATGAAGTATGTGGAATGATTTTGCACAACTCGTTAGAAAAAATTACGGGTATTCAATCTCTTTAGGGCTTTAATGACCTAATTGGTGAGCCCTGAAGCCCCCAATAATAATAAAAACAATAATACCTAACATATAAATATATAATAATAAACCTAAGGTAATCAATAAGTATACTGTATTGGCTGAAGCACTGAAGGAGGTATTTCATCTAGAGACAGTCAGTATTGTTTCTCTTGTGATATATACTACTGGGTTTGATCAAAAACCCTAAAGAAATGTTTGGACAATTTGGACATGTGGTTCTTGGTACCTAGGATACAGAAGTCCGTTTTGTTGAACACGTGTCACTCAGAAAGTTTCTATCTCACAGATAACAGTAGTACTGTAAGGTACCTGGATGTTATAAGCAGCCATTTTATTAGAATGTGAATAATAATAATAAATGCCAGTCATAATAATAATCTAAATTAAATACCAATAATAATAATAATAATCTAAATTAAATGCCAAAAATGTACTCAAAGCCATAAATACTTATACCGTCCCATAGTTAACATTCACTTTCGGTGTCCTGAGATGGACACAAACAGAAGTGAAAGATATACAAATAAAAACCAAAGTAGCCATGACAAGACACAGAATTCATCATCCAAAAGCTGCTGTAGAAAGAACTACACTGAAAAGAAAAGAAGATGGTACTAATAGGTATACTTAACCTACATAACAAAATTGTTCACAATCTAAGACAGTATTTCTTCTCAAAACAAGAAGAATCACAGTACTACAAAGCAATAGCCAAAGCAGATAAATACACTCCCCTAACATTAAGTGATGAAAATAAGACTCTTGACATAGAAGATGTAACCAAGCTTACTCGATAGAAAGAAAAACCCTTACATGAAAGGTTTGTAAATGAAGTAAGCCTTGATACTGTGGAGATACAAGCGTCGTACAACTGGCTAACCCATGGAGAACTACAACCTGAAACTAAAGGGTTCTTTATCGCCATCCAAGACCAAGTGATCAAGACCAGCAATTACCGTAAGTACATCTTGAAAGATGGAGTTGAATCGGACTTATGCCGGAGATGCAAAAAGGAAACTGAAACAATACACCATATCAAAGGAGGATGCCAAGCTATAGCACAATGTGATTACAAATTTAGGCAAACATTAATCATGAATTAGCTTTGAAATATAAACTACAGGAAAATAAGGTAAACTACTACCAATATGAACCATCCACCATTCTTGAAAATGAATATTATGAAATTTATTGTGATAAAACCATCATAACAGACAGAAGGTTGGAGCACAATAGACCAGATATAGTAGTCAAGAAGAAAAGAGAGAAAGAAGTACTCCTCATAGACATCGCCGTCACCAACAACAATAATCTGGAACTTATCATACGAAAATAAAATTACAAAGTACATCGACCTTTGCTTCGAAATTAAGGACACGTGGAAATTAGGGACAGAGTGAGAGTAATCCCAATAATACTGTCAAACATGGGAGTGGTACCCAAGAACCTGTTCAAATCGTTACAAGAACTGGAACTCGAGCCACAAAACTTCCAACTCATGCAAAAACAGTTATCCTAAACACATTCCACATAGTTCGGCGATTCTTATACATATGATCTTTGATGACAACTCCTTGACGTTTCTCTCTAAAACAAAATAAGGTTAAGATGAGTCTTTGAAAAATATGGAAATAATAATAATAATAATCCAATATCTTAAATTGACATACAATAATCTTCAACCAATCAAATAAAATATTGGCATGTAATTCCTCGAAGACGCATTCTACGAAACTCTTGAATCCATGCTTAGGGAAATTCCAAAGTGCAGTGTTGGCAACAGTGCCGTGATTGGCCGAGGGGCTCGAGATCTGTCGACTCAGATGTCGCTGGCTGACTGGCTGAAGGGGAACCACTGCGGGCGGCTGATGTTTGCGGAGGCGGTTGGTAAGCAAAGCGATGGATGGAGGAACCGCGATAACAAACTCCACAGACAGAGACGAGGTTTTTTAAGAAGAAGAAGGAGGAGGAGGAGGAGGAGACGGAGGCGAAGAATCGAGTTCCCGCTCCGGAAGTATCTTTACGCTTGATGAGGTGGCGACAGGGGGAAAATTTTTGATGACGGAGTGGAAATAAGGAGCTACGCTATTAATTTAGAACACAAGACTTCTTTTTTTTTGAGAATGGTAATGAATTGCGAATAGATTTGAATTGGATGAGATCGAGAAGATACGAGGTTTACAAAGACAGAGGTTGATGAAGTCCTCATGCATTAGCATAACTTTGCACTAGAATGGTACTTCCACTCTTTTGGTTGCTTGATGCATGAAGGACGTTAATATTTAAAATAATTAGAAAGGCATGCAGATGATATTTTATGCTTAATTTGTATTATAGTATACATAATATAATGGAACAGACGAATAGTTTTTTTTAGAACTAAGAATATCCGTAAGAAAAACAAAATTGCTTTCAAAACCAAACAGTATAATAACTATGCTATGGAATAATTTTAGTATAGAAAGTTTTAAATACCCTAAATCGTAGTATAGCCACGTAACTTTATTGAAGATAATACAATATTGCTACCCAACACAAATTGCCAACTTCTACGAATTTAAGCTATATACGAATAAGTATCATTAGTAGTCACAAAATTTGATGTAGAAAAATGACTCAATTTGATGTAGACTCAAGAAAAATTTGATGTAGAAAAATACAAGTTAATGAATACGCAAGACACAAGGTAATATTCCTTCCCACACTCGAGATGCAGAAAAAATACGAGGGCCACAACAGCAAGTGAATTGAATTGATGACCGATGTTGGCGATAGATTTAAGTTTAAAGAAATCCTAAAGTACTGCCAACATTTCGCGAGGTACACTTTTCATTACCCTTATGAACGATATCGAAGTAATAGCATTGGCGTCACTGTTCACAATACTCTGTACCAATATCAAATCGGTTAGGCTGGCAACTTATAAATAAATTAGTAATTTATGGTAAAGAAGACAGTTACAAACTGCCTGAGACTACCTTGAGAACAATTAACTAATTTACTGCAATTAAAAAAAAAACTAATAAACACAGCGCGTTCCGTTTCAAGTTCTTTTTCTTCTCTGAGTACAGTCACAGGACATCGAGAATAGGACCTACCTTAAGATTGAATAGAACAGTTTTTCGGTGGCATTGATTCCCAACACGCAAAAGTGTGATTTCATTTACTATTTCTTTTCAGAAGGCTCAAAACAATAATTATACTCATCCAAATAACCTCATTAAACATGAGAACAAACGTCATTGTCGTCGTTTACTAGAGACAAATAATTTTATTATTGCAAAAACAAAAAACAAGCGAAATACTAAATAGATCAGATAGTACTTTGATTCTTTTGTTTCATGTTCCTCTTAGCTCTGATGAAGGTAAGATAAATTACCAAAACGTTAGCAATGTCAGATTGTTATATTTGCGGTCCAAACTTCATCATCATACTATCCTTCGATTTTATCTTTAAAGGAAAAAATATCCCCGCCGACTAATTCCTGGATTTCTTTGGGTTTGAATAAAGAGGTACTTACTGACTAGCGTGATGAATGGCAATGTGTGATGATCGAAATGTGCAGGGGAACACGCGTCTTCTAATCGCCTCGTGTGTGCACCTGAAATAAAGAAAAAACAACAAATTAAGAATATGACACAGGATAAAGATTATTCAGATTACAGAAATGAACTCACATGGAAATATAAAGAGGAAAAATTGAAACATCATTCTCGGATAGAAAGAAAATATCATATTTTAAAATTTAGAACTAGGAAACAAAACAAAACAAAACAAAACAAAAATACGACTTTGGAAAATTCTCATTTCTCAACAAAACGATTAGAGATTAAAATTTAATGCCTGTAGATGTCGTGGAAAAGATTTCGAGCTCAGCATCTATTCACAGGGTTAGGCAAGTTCTGGAAGAAGGGGTGCGTTAGTGTAGATGTGAAGACAGTGATAGTGAAGTGATACGGGGGAAATTGCGCTAGTTAGAAACGGAGGGAAGGGAAATGTGTAGTAAAGGGATAAACCAAATGTTCGGGTCATCCGCTGTAAAATATGTAATATTTAGCTGTTTCAGCGTCACATGTTTTTATTATTAATATTTTAATATTAGTTTAATCATATATTTTAGTTTAATCGTTTATTTAACAATTTGTAATTTCAGTTCTCTGTAATATGTATTTTTGTATATTTTATTATGTTTCCTTATAATTTGCCACGGAATGAAATCTGCCTGTTTGCTGTTAAATAAATATTATATTATGTGAGACAACTTAAATTATTAAGACAACACGAAACTCGAACAAATAGTACTGATCTGAGTAGATGCAAAAGACAAGGAACGATTGGATATCAGCGAGGCAGAAAAAAGAGAAATCAACCTTTGAATGAAGGGATAATGAAACAGGATACAAACGAGAAGAAATAACAAGATTAGATAGAAGACGTACTTCGTGGTGCCTGTGTAGGGGAGGCAGCACTTCAAGAAACGCAGTCTCTGCACGGCTGTATACACTATCTGTGTAGCCCCGTCCTGGCCTGGTTCTTTTTCCGGTTTTCTTCCGGGTAGTGGCGGGAATGTCATTAATACTTTAGATATTATTAATCTCAAATTTTCACTGCACATTATATGTACGATTCATTTTGGAATAATAAATGGACAACAGTAGGTATTTATTAAATGATTTCTTTTGTAAATATTAAATCCACCACTGCCCATGGGCCCTTGATCGGAATTGATGGGATGGTCCCTTGCTTGTTTCCGGAGAGTAACTCACCTTATTGTCCCCCACGATGTCATATGCGGTTTGCAACTGCTTTTTTATTTGTGTTACGTTGAATGAAAATGGACCGGGGTTCGAACCCGGGACATTGAGCTGAGCGCGCTCATGCGCTTACCGGCTGCGCCATCCCGTTCGCCTCCTGGGCCCGTCTACCGTTAAATGAGGATGGTGCTCAAGGTCCCGGGTTCGAACCCCGGTCCCGTCTCCCATTTTCATTCAACGTAACATAATTAATCTGTTACCTGGCGGTGAGGTTCACCGCAATCTAAGAGATGTTTGTGAACTGCTTTTTTGACAACGAAGTTTATTTATTTTTTTATTTAAACGGGCGGTAAAAAGAAGAATAAAGTGACAGACCAATGAATTTGAGCCTTGTACAATTTAATGAGCAAGGCAGCGTTGTCAAGATACATGAAAAATATACATGTAATACCTTTTGAGGTTAAATCAGTTTCAAATTACAATATAAGCACATATCTACTCATAAAATCATGCACGTTGCGTTTTAAACATTGGTTTTGTTTCAATGTACACAATATCAACATAACAAAAGCGTACAAAGAAAACATGTCATGAATGTACTTAATGCTTGGATTAAAGTTTCAGTTTGTCAAAATCCACAGAAAGGTTACAAAGTTTACATACGTAAATTGTATTAAAGGAAAAAATCGAGGTCCGCGCGATTTCGGTTAGAATCATAGATGATAATACCAATTTGTTGGTACAGTGTTTCGTGAATGTAATAAATGACATTTACACCGTTTTATGGTAAATAAGCAAAACAAATTAATTATAATAAATATTTAGAAGTATGTCGAAGTTGTCGAGACGTGAGTAATGTCACCTGTGCTTGTGAATAAACTTCATTTTGTGCTGTATTAATAGAAAAAACTACGCTTTAAAATAAATTATTTCTATTACTTCTCGTAGTTAATGGCATAAAAGGATTGAATGATTTTTCTTAAATGTCAAATTTTACAGCTTGTGCGTTTTAGATCTCTTTTAATGAAACGTGATGGAACTCCTACACGTTTAACCATACATAGTTGATTTTCTTCTTCTTCTTCATAATAATAATAATAATAAATTTATTGTAAAAAAGCAGTTACAAACTGCGTATAACCAGGTGGAGGACAATAAACTAATTTACTCTCCGGAAGCAAGCAAGTGACCGTCCCATCAATTCCGATCAAGGGCCCTAAGGCAGAGGCGGGTTCAAAAGTTTCAGCAAAAAATCCTAGATAAGATGAAAAGTTAGCTACGAGTTATAATACTAATAGAATGTCAATATGTTTGTAATTTAACACACAATTTTACATGTACAAATTATTGTATTTTGTACAGTCTATTTTGTTTTCGAATAATACTAAAGCTGTGCAATTATTCAAAAAATTGAATTGTAAATTTTAAGAAAAATTAGTGTAAATTTTGTTGTTTTGGTAATTACTCGATGTAAAATGCTACCCTGTAAAAATTTGTGATTTTTTTTTCAAGAAAATAAAGATTTATTCGAGTCCATTCAAATAATCCGGTGGTAAATATATTCTTCTGAGAAAGAACTTACGATCTTACCCGAATTCTAATTTATATTTTATTTTAAAACAAACCAAATTAGTAATGCATAATAAAAAATAAGTGCACTATCCTGTACCTATCCAATAAATAGTTTAATAATCCTCTCTCTATTCTACAGTATTTCAACTCCATTCAGATGTGATATACAGCGTACTGTCTTTTTAAGTGATGAAAACGGGGGCCAAATAAATAACATACAGATATTACACATATGGATGTAAAAACTATGCATACCAATACATGTGCTATTTAAAAATAATACTTTTGTAACCAAAGGAAAGGGTGTCGAAATACAAGAAAACATTTTTGAAACCTCAAGTAACAACACAACTCTGTTTTTTACGGCTATTGTGCATGCCATCAGTATAAAACACAGCGAAGGATTCCCTTTAAACAATAGTTCTTCAGACTCCGTGTTGTTCTACCTTTTATCCTCGTGGCATTACTTTCTTTTAGAAGTCAAGAAAGGGATCAAATGCAGAGAAAGGCGCCGACTCAAATAGAAGGAAACGTGAGGAATCCTTAACCGCGCACAACATGAAATCCATTCTCTCTCTGTTCTGTTTTCGACTTCAATGCGCTAACAAGTACATACAACAAAAAGGTGGTATCCGTATCCAGTATCCATGTTTTCACGCGCTTTCTACAGACCTAAAAAAACACTTCAAAGACATACTCTCTTTCACTCCGTATAATCTTTTCCTTATAATGATAATTTATTAATCTGCAAGTGAGCAATGCTCGGAGGCAGATGGAAAACATAATAGACATAATACGATAATGTGAAAAAAAAAATATTCCCCCAAATATCTACAAAGTACACACACACGGAATAAAATGCTTAGAAAATTAGTACACAATAAGCGAAAAGGATAATACACCTAAGAAATAAAAAAATTAAATAAGGTTAATATGTGTGTATATTCACATACGTACAAGCACGCTTCAATATTCACACATATACCATTACTCCTCCCATAACCTTAATGTAAAAATAATTGCTATTAATTTATTTAATTAAAATAAATTAATATCTATAAAAATAACGCCAAAACAGGATTGTCGTGAACACTCACGCACACTACACTACATTACACTACACTACACTGCAATTCTATTCGCTCTGGGCATTTTCTATTTCCTTTCTCTCCAATCTCCTCATTACACTTCACTGCACTTCACATGTTCTCCTATTTCGAAGAAAGCAAGAAGACGATTGCGGAAACATTTTACTCTTTTTGATAAGTTCGTATGTGTTGTTGCAGGTAATACTCATTGATGTAAAATCCGTATGGTATTTTTTTACACTCTTACATTAAAACTATTGACATTATTCACGTCTACAACCAGAATTAATTGAAATAATTACACCGATCGTTTTTGAAGACAATTATGTATTATATGTCACAACGTATCAGCAGTAGATTGCTTCCAATAATCAGGTGAACGTAAGTGTTTCAACGTATAACCAAATCAAGTTTCAGAAGAAAAAAACACATTGAATTTACAAACCAACACGGACTTATCCAAAATTCATAGTTGTTTACTAGGATTTTCTGCTTTGATGGTTTGTTTTTTACAAATTATTTATTTTTCTATGTATTTCTTTTTCTTTTGTATATGTGGTTAATTTGTTTTCCACTTGTTACCAAGACAAATCAAACACATTACTTTGTATGTTCAAAACTCCTACGTTCGCCTAACGATGGAAACAATCTACTGCTGAAACGTTGTGGTATATAACAATAAATAATTGCCTACAAGAAAGGTAGGTTTAATAATTTCATTTTCTTATTTTATAAGCTGTGCATTCTAAAAATTCACGTCTTGAATTATTCAAAATGTTAAATAAATATAAGTAAATAATTTAACACTTACGACTTTACGAGGGACGAATACGACATATATTACTTTAATATCAGGAAAAGGTTCTTGAGCTGATGTCTGTAGAAATCATACGCTTCAAACCATATTAGAACTAATTCATCAGAAGAAAATGAAAAACAAATGAAAAACACAATACAGTATGGAGAAAAGAACAAAACAAGAAAAATACAACAATAAATAACACATTGTGCAAATTACATTATCTCAGAGGAATTACTAATACAATTTACAAAAATTTCGCTTGATACAATTGTTCTATCGTTTAGATCAAGTAGATATCCAAATTATAAAATTAAAGTGGTTAAATGAAGAATTATGAGAACAAATTTTAATGTGCATATTTTTTATTAATTTATACTATATATTATTACATACAAAACTAAATTAAAATGTTAATACCAAATTATAAATAACGACATATCTTATACAATTTTCCTGAACATTCCTGATATTATTATTTTAAAGAGAAAAAAAACTACGACATATATTTTTTTGTAGTATCCGTTCATCATAAGGTCATAAACTTTTAATTATTCGTTTTATTTTAATCATATAATGTACGTTAATTGCAGATAAACAAACAAATTCAAAATTATCAATAACGTTTTTCATACTTTAAGGTATTGTTGCTTTTCCACTTTTTATTTCCACCACGAGCACATTCACTAGCTTTCTTAAAAACCCTTCAAATACATTTAAATATATTGCATAAAAATATATAACGAGAAGTACAATATAAAAGTTTTGAAGAACTTCTAGTAATGTAGAAACTGTATATTTTAATTGTGACGTCTAACTTTCTTAGGATGGTATTCTTTTCCGACATACGTTTCACTCAAATTTTATGAATGAAGGTAAAAAATCACGCTGAAAATGAATTAGATTGCGACACACTTCAATACATTCGACGACCTTCATAGTTACCGCAAACAATATATTTTTGCCACTTGAACAGCTAAATAATGTATTCTGTATATTTTGTGTGTCAATGTTATAGTTATTTATTTTATTGTGTGAACTCATATTATTATAATCGTACGTATTTTAATATATTGTATTTATGTGTATAATTATTCAATATGTTCTCACTATTGATGGTAGTCAGGCGAAAGAAGTCTGATGGCATGAACCTCGCCACGCAATAAATACGTTATTATTATGTTATTATTATTACTAATTTGGTTAGAATTTTCTCTCAGGTGTGTACTAGACAGAAGCGACGAGTGACTTGATATCATGATATATAATGATTACGATTATTCAAATGTATTCAACCGTAGTTGCTTCTACTCTCATCCAAATGACGCATTTCATCCCCGAGACCCATCTGAGCAAGTACGCAAGCAACATAACGTAACACTCTCCCCCACTCGTGTCTCGCCACGACCGACGCCGGTGCCGCCGCCGCCGCCGCCGTCGACGCCTCTCGCGTCAAGGGGTCGCAAAGAGCGAGCGAGCGAACGTCTGGGCGCGGGGCGTCGGCGGCATCTTCAAAGCGTTTCGCGGAGAACAATGCGAACGATGGCGCCGCCGGGACGCGCGTCGCCTCCTCCCTCCTCTTCCACCGACGAATGACGTCTGAGTGCGCTTCCTTGTCTCCTCTGATGGGTTCTCATTTGGGAACATGGATTCACGAGGTTTAATCATTCAACGGGAGATACAGAAATTCATATACACACGTCCTTCTCCGACTCACTCGTTTGTACAACTGGTTCATGTATGTCCAATACGATGACAATTAAAACACATATATATCTCTTTCATTTGTAACATCACATCTCGTACACAAGTAGTTTATGCATGCCCAATGCACAGACAATTAAAACATATTTCTTTTCATTAATAATAACACATCTCTCACATCTTCCATAATGTATTTTCTTCGTATTTTCTTCGTATTACTAATATATTTCAATGTTATAATGTTAAAGTTTGATTTTCGTATTGTATCTTCGTATATTGTGCTGTATGTTCAGCGTGAACTATATTACATTTTTTTCCTTCATCATTTATGTAAATATAGGTGAAATTGCAGAACAGTCGTAATTTAACGAAATAAAATTTAATGCAATTAAAATTCAAAACATATACAGTACTTTATCTTAAACAACCACAAGTAAATAAAAAAAAAAAACTCATTTTTTGTGGTCAATAATTCCAATGGAGTAAATATATGAACTTATGCCTCTCTTTAACTT
>NNCF01128851.1:90163-100900 GCA_002313205.1 Laupala kohalensis | reverse complement strand
CCATTGCTGTAGTACTTTTTAAATAACTTATAACAAATTCAAAAACTATTTTCTTGTATGATTGTTGTGTCTTATGGGTCATACTAATTTAGTTTTATGTGTAATTAATGCACGGTTGTGTACATTAATTCTGTAGCCCCATCCTGACCCGGGTTTTTCTCCGGTTTTCCTTCGACAAGAGGCGGATTTCTTATACAGGTTTCTCTAGGCTTTGTCTAGGGGCGTGTTTATTGTAACAATAAATCGTGAATTTAGTGTTATTTCAATTCGTATGATTTCTAAACACTATACCCAGAATAATCTATAGTTCGATATAATTTGTACACTACTGAAAACAATAAAGGGCCCATTTATTTTTCTAAGTTCCACGATCTGATTAGTTTTGGATTTGTTAAGTTTGCAACGCTTTTCTCCCCTGCTCCTTCCCCTTCGACTGGGGAAGTTTCGTTCGACCAATCGTTAAGTCTATTTGAAACGGCTCCCATATTTGGCAGATTAATAGGAATCATCGTACTACTTGTAAATCGTAACAAGAAAAACCGTTATTAAAGAAATATTTTGTATTTTTTTATTATACACATTTTGGACTTCTATAACAAAAATATTCTGTATATTCTTGACTTCAATAAACTTTACCATTATCTATTCGAGATACGTTGTCTCGCAAGATCTTCATAGGCAATGAAAACGATATTAGAGTATCTGTAAAAAACGTTTGCGTAATACTGTGATAAAATATAGTTTTATAGTTTTTAAAAGAATTTGAATATAATTCCAAGATATCGTATGGAATTGGTATAATTCGAATTACAAATTACTTATAAATATTCCTATAATTTCTTATATTTATACAGTGAAGTAAAGAAATCAAATCTCATTGCCTACTAATGATGTGTATTGTCGAATGTAATTTCACATAATTTGCGATTCTCTTAAGTGTTTCATATATGTGAAAAGGAATTAAATAAGTATAGAAAACGTTTGTCTCAAATATGAACTAATAACACAAAAGTTTAATTCTCAAGTTATAAATAATATAAAACTACTTAAGGAACAAATAAATTACATCTTCTAGTGACAAATTTATTCACGAAATAACAATTTGGTAGTAATCGTACAACCTAACAAAATAAACAGAGATCAATAATAAGAAAACCTCGATTCAGATATGAAAAAATAAAAAAAGACATATCCCTTTTATTTATTCCAATCAAATTGAAATGTATTAACTCATATTAATACCATAGGTTCTTTTCTTTTTTCATTCCTACTTCTTTCACTCTGTCATTCGTTCCTTCTTTCTTTTTGTCTCTTTATCTTTTTCTTTCTTCCTATCGTTCTTCCTATCATTCTTTCTTTATCTTTCTTCCTATTTCTTTCTTTCTCTTTCTTTCTTCCTCTTTCTTTATTTCTCCTTCTATCTCTTTCTTTTTCGTTCTTTTTCTTTATTTCCTTCTTTTCCTTTCATTCTCTCTTACTTTCATGCATTCCTTCTTTTCTTGTTTCTTTCCGCGTTTTGCTTTTCTTTCTTTCTGTCTTTCTCTCTTTCTTTCTCTCCTTCCTTTTCTCTCTCTCTTCTCTGTCTTTCTTTTACTCTTTCTTTCGTTCTTTAATTCTTTTTTTTCTCTCCATTCCTTTCTTTCTTTCTTTCCTTGTTTCTTTCCGCGTTGTGTCTTTCTTTCCTGTTCATCGTTATTTAAAAGCAAATGTTTCCAATATCTTATCTTATCTGATCAGACAAGCATTACTACCCTAGGTCTCAAACTATCCAAGTGTAATAAAGATGTGTAGTTTTTCAACCTCTGTATTTCTATTTTTAGCAAGTCATACAAATATGAATGCTATTTCAATGCTACGAATACTGTTAGTTTAATTCAACAAGTGCATATAACCTTTTTTCTTTAATAAATTTTGTGCTCCAAATGTATAATGTGATAAATCTAGATGCTATGTGAATGTATTTTTATTGAAAATATTGTTTGGATATAAATTAGACAACTTACGGCATATCCATTTCCTATTCAATATTTTTATTACAATCAAGTATACTTTTACATAGTTCCAACTTCACTAATGTTGGTGAGCGTAGTAAACAATGCTATGGTGTATTAACATACCACACTTACTTTTCAGTCAGAATTAGAATCTCTCGAATTGCTTTGTGTATTATTGATTGCTTTTTAATTCAATACTGAATAATTTCTGCATGGGTTAATTGAAATTACAAAAACTTTACAATATTCCTTGTGAAATATATTATTGAATACTATCATTCACAAATGAACAAACTAAAAATAACTTAAGAGATCAAGTATAGAAATTATTTAAAAGAAACTGTGAGCTAATGAACTAAGGATTAATTAAACGTCGTATACTTAGGAAGCGTTTCAGCGTAATGCAAATTGAAATTCGAAAGTGTTCCAACTTTATCTCCTTTAGTAGCTATCTACATTGCCAGATTTGTCGTAATGCGACGTTGCCGCATTGCCAATTGATCAGCGTATGTTTTAAGATTTTCCAAACAATGTGAGAGCATGAATTGAGGTTTCGTTCATTACAGCTCCAAAAGAGATATTACGAGCTGAATTGTGGTATAAACCATTTTCAAAAATCAGTTCACGGTGAAATGTGTCACGGTGATTCGAACCCACTTTGTTGTCACAGATCAATCATAGCAGTGCTTTAATGTTCTCAGCCAATTACACTTTTGCTGGATTAGGTAAAATGTCTGTTGAAAAGTTCGAACAAATAAATAGCAACTCAAGTCTGGGTGTTTTAGTCGGTTTTACAATGAATGACATTCTTTTTTTCTTGAATTGCCTGTTCCCACACTGCGGGGTTTAAGATTTAATAGATTTATAAATAATATAATTAATTGAGTTGAGAGTGCAATTACAATTAAAATTATATTATTTGATACCAGAACTTTGTAATGTTTGTAATAAAGTGAAATTATACTTTGAAATTAAATTGACGTCATCCTCAGAATTATTTTTAAAAATTCTGCATTATATTATTATTTAGTATACCTTGTTGAAATAAATTGACATTCTATTAGAATTATAACTCGTAGCTAACTTTTTATCTTATCTAGGAATTTTTGCAGAAATTTTTGAATCTGCCTGCACCTTAGGGCTCTTGATCGGAATTGATGAGATGGTCCCTTGCTTGCTTCCGGAGAGTAAATTAGTTTATTGTCCTTCACGAGGTCGTACGCAGTTTGTACTGTTTTTGACAATAAATTTATCATTATCAATTTATCATTAAATCGAATATTTTAAATTTCTCTCTCCTCTTAATCAATGCACTCTTAGTTTTAAAGTTCACCTAATCCAAAATCTTGAAATTTTAAAGATATTCTCCTCGTTCTTATCCGAAAAGTTCGCATTCCCTCAATAAATACTCAAATGTTTCCTGTTCCTTTTTTTCTTATTTTCTTAAATTATCGTGTTATTAAATTATATTATGTTATTAAATTAAACTACCTTAATTTCGCAGACTCGATTTCATTTCAATTAAATATCCTTTACAACTTCTTGACCCCGACCTCATTAGATAACTACTGAGAAAAATTACGGTAACTGGTCAGGAAGCCATGTTGTAAATTATGTTTAATTGAAAATAAATCGAGTATCAGAAAATAAGTTAATCTACTATATTAACCCTTCTTTCTAAAATGTGGCGGACCATATTTCAAGGTTTATTGAGTGAATTATACTAGTAATATTTGCATCACGTAATAATCGTTCTTAGAGGTAAATTTAAAAATTAAAGAAATTATTTTAAAATGTCATTTAAATAATTGATGTCACAATTTTCGCACCCACCTACATTATGAATTATGGGATGATCTCTTATTCACAATCTTAAAATGGCACATTGATGCTGATTTAATTAACTATGAGCAATGCATTATTTTGTCATTAAAAAATACTTTAATAATTCCTGACGTCTGTTCTTTCAAAATCCTGATAAATTGCCTCTGATACTTTCTATAAATAGGAAGATAAATATTTGTTAGTGGGCTATGAAAATGATTTCCCTGTGATGGATATTTATCAATTTAGTTGAAAGTATGTGAAGCGATCTAGAAGAGATCGTAAGCTCTTTTAAATTTTTATCCGTCTCTCACAAACAGAAGATCACGTTTTTTATAAAAACCTTTTACGGTTTTGCAGCGCAACCAGATACGAAGCTCGAAACAGACAAATCTACCTGTAATGACGAGAAAAACATAACATGAAATATGAAATGAATATCCCACTTATATTTATGAAGTTGTGTATACTGATATCTATGTGGACACATCATTTTATATATATTATGGATTCAGTCAGATAATAATAATAAATTTATTGTCAAAAAACAGTACAAACTGCGTATGACCACGTGGAGGACAACAAACTAATTTACTCTCCGGAAGCAAGCAAGGGACCATCCCATCAATCCCGATCAAGGGCCCTACGGCAGAGGCGGATCAAAAATTTCAGCAAAAATTCCTCAATAAGATGAAAATTTAGCTGCGAGTTATAATACATATACAATGTCAATATGTTTCCAATTTAACACAAATAATTACATGTAAAAACTATTATCGAACTATAGATTATTCTGAGAATAGAGTTTAAGAATTGAAATAACACTAAATTCACGATTTATTATTACAATAAACATGCTCCTAGACAAAGCCTAGAGAACCTGTATGAGAAATCCGCCTCTACCCGAAGGAAAACCGGAGCAATTATTAATTATATATTATGGTTCTTTCCTTCCCTGATGTTATGACTGAATCCAGTTGGATCAAAGAGGGTCAGCAGAGGGGAGGGAGGGGATGAGAGTAGGGTGGGTTGGGGAGGTGTAGGGGATGAAGGGTTGATGACCCTTCGTAGAAGCAGCGTCGACTCCAAATGGCCGAGTGATTGTCAGTGAGCAGCTGACGCGATCCGAACACGGATCAACGTCTGTACCCAGGCGATGATACACGACGGAGATCGTCATGATGGAGAAATTATGCATCGGCGTCGATGACGTGATTAGAGCCAACGGAATTTCAAATGATACCCATATATTCACGTAAATGAATCGTATCATTGGTTCTCATACGGGCGAGAGTCTAGTAACAAACTGCACATTAAAGCTAAGCAGTTAAAAATTCAAGTAAAATATTCCAAACAACTAAAAAAATAACACAGACATCCATAGGAAACTTTTGACTTGTCAAATGAAGGAAAATTTCATTTTCTCTAAACAAATAAATAATAAACTGTATTGTCAAAAAAGCAGTTGGGAACTGCGAATGGCCACTTTTAATCTCAATAGTGTAGAAAGAGTAATTTTCGAATGAAATTAGCCTGATCATCGCCATCGAAGTAAAAACGCGCTTTCAAAAAACAGCAGTAACAGAGATAGATTTTTGTCCAGTAATGTACTATAATTCTGAAGATAACTGATAAAAAAAATATTTTAGGAGCAGTTTGATGTAGTGAATCCCTGGTAATTCTCGAATGATTCGCTCCGATTCTGACGTTGTTAAGAGAAGAAATCTGGAGTGTGTGCCCCATTCAACTTCCCAATTACGATTCTTCAAAAAAGACCGTAGTACTAAATAACCTACAAAGCAATAAAACTAAGCCGGTAAATAATTTATACGTAAAACATGGATAGTATTAAAAATATATTAAACACACCTATATGTATGAAAATATTCAACTTAAGATAATAATTAAATTATTGCAGGATTGTTTTCTTCCTCCCTCACAAAAGCCTTGCATTTGCCTAACAGGCTGATCTAAATAAGGCACCTTCAAGATAACTCATTTTTGGGCAATAACTTTTCGCTTTATCTATTAGAAAAACAGTGAGACGAACGGTAACGCTGTTTAACAATCCGTAAGCAGAATTTAATGTACAATAAAAATGTTTAAATTCTTTTGTTTGTCAACATTTTTATTTTTAAGAAACCGGAAGTGGAGTGGGTTGTGAATATGAAGTCGGAAGGAAGTGTCCGGGCTTCGATTCCCAATGCATTCAAAGTCATTTCTCTACTTTTGATTGATTTCATTAATGTGTTCATGAGTTATCCGATAAGCAAAATTCTTCACACACACACATACGACACTGAACATCGTTACAAAAATTTGAAAATAGACAAAATCTCCCGGTGCAAATTCGTATAGATCTGAAGAGACCCCGAAATTTTTAGACCTATTCGTATACGTACGTATAATTGGAAAGTAAAAATGAAAATACAATGCTACTAGGTAATAAGAGAGTTTACTTACCAGTTTGCACCTCGATGACGTGGCCATCGCGCCGGTAGAACATCATACACATGAAGCCACTCTGGCTGCAACAGAGGAACATACAAAATTAATATCTCATCCCACGTCCAAGTGCGCATCAGTGGAATGAACTTGTTTGCATTCTACGCTTCACAAGCAGCAGTTCATCCACTCCACATGTGTCGGAGGATTCGATTCATGCGACGATGTATTTGGTCTTTATTTATTCCAATCACATGGAATTATTTAGACCTTTATTTCAGGCCAATGCGAAACATTCTGTGAACTAAACCTGTTCATTTGGTACAGATCAAATCAATTTGGAATTAGACGGTTGAGTGTGAAAATCGTTATAAGGTAATGTTTTAATGAATTTATGATAGGAAATTCCAGTCGTCAATGTTTAGAACAAACGTTTAATGAAACACTTTCATATCAACTATGAGAAATATCAGAAATTTTGTTTCCATAGTCAGCTATTTAAAATGCTTTCTCCCGTAATTACTCAATGTCTTTCAAAAACACATGATTACAGAATTCCATCTTATTTTTCCCATGTCGTCCAGGTGTAATTAACATTTATTTTATAAATGACTTCAGGTGAAAATGGGTTAAGGATGGAAGAATAAATTTCGTTGTATTTACACTACTATGAACGAAGAACTTATCTGAGCCCGCCGACCATTTTCCGTACACTTTCGATCGGTCAGGATGGCCCGGGATGGGGTTCGCCAACATGTTACCCCACGAATTAACTAGCGGGTCATATTGATTTATTTATTAGCAACGTGATATTTTGGTTCTCATCAATAAATGTATATTATTTTAAGCGTGAAAAATTAAATACTATATTTCTTTATTTTTTAAACGTATTCTCAACATGTGTTATTATATACAGTGTAGCCTCTTGAACTCGTAATCCCTTAACTCGAAATCAGCCATTTCCTCCGTTGAAGTACAAAAAACCCTACAACTCAAATTATTTAGACGCTGAAACTCGAACTCATACATATCACGCTCTCTAACTCGAACTACAAATCTAGCGGACTCTGTAACTCGAAAAAGCAGTATGTAAACTTCGCGGCCCCTGTAAATCGAAATTCTTCTCGCAAGACTCTTTAACTCCAAGCAATAGTTTTTTTGAGTCAATAACCAATTTCAAGAAATGATTTCGTTCTTTCATTGAAAGATGTGAAGATGTGATATCGAGGTCAATGTGTTTAGTGCCTTGTTTGCAATCGAAAATACAATTGACAAAGAATGTGTTAATTCCTTGACTCAAAAGAAAATTACAATTTTCTCTCAATATGTGTATATTTTCAAGTTGTACCTTTACCATAAAATGATCCTTATGCTTCTAATTATGTACAACACAAATGTAGTAAAATGAATCTCTATAAGTCGATTTTTTTATTTTCTAATGACTTCAATAACATGCCTCTATAAGTCAAAATTGATAATGTTGAAACCTCCTCATCTCTAAGTCCTCTATAACTCGAAATCTCGTTAACTCGAAACTTATAACTTTTCCCTTGGAGTTCGAGTTAACAAGACTTCACTAATGCTATTTATAATTATATAATGAAATAGTTTTATATTGCATGACGGGCTGATTCCGAGCACAATTTTCTATTTTCTCTCTCCGGACATTACCCTCTTCCTTTTTTTATCAAATAGAAAATAGAGGCAGAAGACCTGGTCTTGAAAAGAAGATGAAATTTGTTCTTGACCATATTTAATATAGATATGGCGCCGTTATATCAAAACCACATAATAATTTCATTTTCCAAGGAACAGAAAGTTTTGAAGTAAATCTGAATATTTTCATTCAGAATTATATTTAAACTATATTCGATCAAAAAAAACTAATTAATTTTTTTTTCGTGAATTGAGATAAATGTAAAAATTTTCAAAATGTCTTCGTATATCCTGGAGAACGGAGTACGTTACCAATATGTTGGTAATGATGATGGTAATAGTTCCATTGATAATTAATAATTTCGTTGCTACAGAATGAGTCATTTACGTGGACTTATAAATATATAGTATAATAAGAAAGGAATATTATAAGAAAGAAAGTAGTCAGTGTTAGTTATATATCGATCAATATTACATGGGAGGTAGATTTCATTTGACGAAGTATTTCAGATTTCAAAAGTTATACCACAGAAGCACACGCAACCCATAATCGTAACAAGATTGGAGATGGGTAGCCATTCCATATTAAGAAATCACGAAGACTAAAATGTATCGTGGAGACATTTTAATAATAATGGAAGAACGAAACTTACTCATCTCCGCATAGCTTGATAAGCAGTTCTGCTACCTTTGTACCATCAAATTACCTAACTTGAAACTCTAGTTGATCGATGGAGGTGGCTGCAAGAGGGCGTTCCCGGTGACTTAGTACGCAAGGTCACGCTATCCTGGTAGAAGCCCATCAAGATACGGCCGTTGCACTCAGCACAAGGTTAGGAGTATCCAGAATATGATAGGCACCTTTTAATATGCAATTAGAGCAGCCATGTGCAAGACATGTCACACACAACTCATGGTATAGTCTAGCTGGTCACTGAAAAGTTACCAAAGTTTGGGAGAACTGCCAACCTATTCAATTGATTCCTCCTATGTCGTATATTACTCGACTTGGTAAAATTTTCATCTTATTCGTTGTATTCACTACCACCAAACTTGACGAAATAACTCTAGGAGAACCTGCCCTTAAAATACTCTCTTTTTTTTATCTCTTGTAGTGTAACACAAAATTGACATTCTTATTTATAAAATACTTTGCGTAAATTATCCAATAAATTTTAATTTATTAATCTACTTTCAACGAAATTCATTTTACGGTTGTTTTTGTAGCGTTGGTACACCCGTAAAGTATGTGTAAGTGCTACCAAAACGATTATTTTAATTTCAAACAACAATCACAGGCAGTCCAATTCAAACGGGAGTGGGGTTTTTGTTTTAAAATATTGGTGGTGGCTACCCTGAAACACCACTCGAGTCCGACATCTTTGTATTTTTAGTGCCCAAATTCTCGATATCTTGAGTACAGTATAAGCGACCTGGCGTGTTTTTCTATGTCCTCAATTTTTGTAATCCTTATCCTCACTAATATATAAATGCGAAACGCGAAATTGTGTCTTTCTGTTTGCTACCTGATTACGACTAAACCAATGTACAGATCGTGATGAAATTTGGTGTGGCTATAGCTTAGACGTCCAGGTTGAACATAGGTAAACTTTTATTTAAAAATACGTGGTAAGAAAGAAATAATGTTTGACAATAAATGTTCAAGACGGGGGGAAAATCCACTATATCCTTTTACATGACACCGATCGTTAGCAATATTGTTTCCCTTAAAGAGTTATACAAAAAGTAATGCATATCTTTCTTTAAACATTAACCTAAATTCTCAAAAAAAGTAAGATATTAATAAAAGAAGTATTAAAATACTCCGTTTTAAGAGAGAAATTTAAGAGGGAAAATCAATAATGTCATAATAATGAAATATCAATATAATCATTAATATCAAATTCCATTAGATTTATGTATTGTGCCTTTAGCAAAGACAAAAAAAATATTTAAATCGTACATTTTTAACCAACAGTTTATATTTTACAATAATTTTAATGAAAGCGTGCAGTTTTCGGAAGCGAAAATTCGACCGATGCGACTCCCGTCAGATGGATGTAAAGGTTTTGTATTAAATTTGTATTGTAATGAATTAGTAAAATTAGGATGCCGGGCATGTGTTTCTAAAAATCAGTCTATAAAAGTATTTTGATCTTTGTATATAGATACATTTTATTTTTTCCTGAGTAAAAGAAGATTAGTCTAAGAAAAATCCCGTGCAATGCCGTGTAATCAGCTAATGTGAGAGAAGAAAGTTAGTTCACGTCTCGTTAAAAGTGAACTAATATTTGAATAACGTACCTTGAAATTGAATGGGTTCTTAAGAATAAAGCATCTGAAGAGACGTGTTTAAAAAAATTCCCATGCAATTTCTAATAGAATCGATATAAAAACCTATTACATGTCACAAATTTAATACATTAATACAGAAAAGTAAAATGAGATTTACCTTACCCGTCAAGAGAATTAAACAAGTTACTAAAAGAAAACTGTCGCAATACTAGATAATACTAGACTATTTTTCAAATACATTATTTCGATTTTAATGATATAATTAATGATTCTCAGTTGTTGATACACTATTTCGTAAAATACTGTTAAAATGCCTAAATTTGAATAAAAACACAATAGATAACATTATTGAAAGTTTCATAAATAGTCAAGTGCTTGGGTAGTGACTGGCACGATCATACTACTACTAATCTGTATAAAGACTTTCTACGTGGCTGAGGAAGGATGGACGCCGGAACTATTCCGTCCAATTTGTGAGTGATCGTTGTGTGTTTTTCTTTCTATTTCTTATTAACTATTATAT
>NNCF01128851.1:39416-66811 GCA_002313205.1 Laupala kohalensis | reverse complement strand
CACAGAAGCTCGAACTCATGTCTCGACGGATCAGCTGCACAGACCATACAATATCTATTGAGGAACTCTGGGTAGAATATATAGTTCTCTATATTCTAGAGATAGCACCACACACAAATATAAATAGATATATTAACAGTTCCATAAATTATATCACGGACATTGAGCTGAGGTCTGTTGAAATAATACTATTTATGTACGTGCCAACATCTCGAACTACATCAGGGCTGAAGAAAATGAATACCTTAGTACAGTTTGGAGAGAAAAATTAGAACTATCATGTATAAATAATACAATAATAAAGGGCTCTAATGACCTTGACGAGCCCTAAAGCCCCACAAAGAAATACAATAATAATACAATCACATAATTGTGGATATTACATTGTGTCATCAGAGAAATTACAAATACAAACGTTGTGCTTAATACGAATATTCTAAAAACTAATTCAAATAAACATAAAAAAATTTAAATTAAAGAGATTAAATCAGGAATTGTCAAAACAAATGTTAATACACATATTTTTAATATTCATGTATATAATATATAATTGTTACTACATACAAAACCAAATTACGATGTTAATACCAAATTATAAATAATTATATACCTTATACAAATTCTTTGAGAATACTAACAATAGAAGTCCATGTATTCAGCTGGACTCTTTTTAGTCCACTCCTTCAGCCATTTTGTCCAGCACTGATGAACTAACATAGTTGGAACGTTGGCATATACAGTATTATTTCAACAGACCTCTGCTCAAGAACCTTTTCCTGATATTATTATTTTGAAGGTCAAGATAAAACTACGATGTACATCGAGGACCTCATATTGTAACGCCTATTTCTGAGCGTTTCATACTCTCATACTTCAATATTAATTAGCTCAACATGTAGCCCTGTACTCATAGGTGAGCACAAACA
Organism: Laupala kohalensis; assembly: GCA_002313205.1. Taxonomy (NCBI): domain Eukaryota; kingdom Metazoa; phylum Arthropoda; class Insecta; order Orthoptera; family Trigonidiidae; genus Laupala; species Laupala kohalensis. Next base: position 65,885 of record NNCF01128851.1, on the reverse strand, counting down.
TAATTTAATTTACACTCGGTGCACTATATCCGGTGAATAAGAGAAAATATCCCGGAATTTTCCCCACAAAAAAGCATTGGTTTTCGAGCAACAATACATTGTTGTCGATGCCACTGTGATATCCAAGCTTGGGCCTCTACCTGAGGCCGAAGTCATGCTCAAATGAGGTTCCACTTACAAAAATTGTGCTAAAAAAAGTCTTGAAATATTCATACTTCAAGAGGGGCGGATCCAGGATTTTGGGAGGGGTCCTTACAGAAAATTTTCTAAGGTTTGCGGGTTCCTTCACAGGAAATTTAAAAAAAAAATACAATTCTTTAAACTACAGTTTAAGACACTTCTGTACGGAAATAACGCATTAACTTAAATTGTAGTTTTCCTGAAAAACCGTTAAAAATTATTTTTTTAAATTAATTCTGGTTTTTAGCTTTTTTAAAATCATTTTAGGCGTTCTGTCTTCGCGTCAAGGGTCGAAATGTAATCAATATTTATTTTCCAATCATTCATGATTCGCACTATGGTATTATTACACGTTTTATAACAACACCAATAAAATATCTCGATCAATGACGGAAACTAAGAAAGTTTCATAATTCCAAATACAAGTTATTTATTTTCTTGTATTCAAGATTTACACTTTTTCGATGTATTTTATTAAATTATCTTAGTTGATGACACATCTCTCCAAATTTTTCAATGTTCGTTTGGATTCACAAATACGAAAAATGTACCAAATTAGAAGGGGAAAAATTATATTGGAATTCGACTGCACCCAGTTTATTGCCTCGGTGTACCTCAGAAAGCACTCCTCAATTAAATCATTTCAAATCCTTCCTAAACTGTCCCATACGTCAAATCTCGTCTCCATTGCGTGACACTCATCCATTCCGCTTCTTTTATATATTAAAATTCCCTTTCTCAATTCAGTCAGTCACTCTTCTCGTGATGTTCTCGATGCTGACATGAAAGAATTAACAAGAATCCACATGTCAAAGATATTCTGTTTCCAGTGGGTCATTGGACTTCGAGTGGAGAGAATATGAACATTCCTGCGTTCTCCGGTGAATTACACAATTACTACGAACCCAAGTTGCAGCAGAGGGCATAACTCACACATTATCTCTAATACATTTCTTCGCCCACCATCTTGTTTCCTTCGAGTAAAATATATTCTCAATCCACTTAAAATATCCATCAATTACTATATACATTAAAAACCAATAATGTATTGGAAAATAAATGGTTTGTAACACTGCTCATAAATCAATACTTCTCCAACCAAAATCTGTTTCAAAAATATATTATGTCTTGCGAGTGTTCTTTACGAAAACTTACCGGGAAATCGAATCATATTCTTCCAGATTAACCGATGAATTTAGAAAAAGAAACCACTTTTCTCATAAATCACCTGTCCTACATTTTTCATGCTCCTCTCTAGTATCCTACACCACCTCACTCAAATATTTTGCGATACTTTATCAACGATTAAAAGAACTCTAAATTTGAGATTTATTATTCCAATAGACTCGCAGCCCCTAGGCAAGAGCCTATACAAAGAATCCGCCTCTACTCGAAGGAAAACCGGAGTAAAACCCGGGCCAGGATGAGGGTACAGAATTTCTTTCAAAGTAATGTCCGAAATGAAGTTGTGAAGCATAATGCTTCGCCACGAATTGTTACGAGACACGCGAATTCGATTTATATGAAAGCAAAAACATTTATGTCACAAAACCCTGCATTTTCATCAAGTACAGAAATCCGCGACTTCCCCTTTTTTCAGCACCCTCCTTCCAACACGCAAAGCCTCAACGAAACCAGTCGTCACCCCTCTTCGCTCGCATTCTACATCGCAGGCCTCACATTATCCTTCGCCTGTTCTCCTGGTCCGGTTCCCTTGACATGTGCCATCGTTGTCCTCTGCGTATTCACACACGAGTTCGCAGCTGCTCACGGCCTCCCGCTGACGTTATCGTACATCGATACACACGTTCCTGGCCCGTGGACTGAGAGTGACGGCCAAAGGTAGGGGTGGGGGAGGTGACGTATAAAAACAAAACACTCGGAAAATAAAACAAACGCGTGTCAACAATGGGAGAAAAAAAAAGGAATCAATAAACATAATGGTAGTCAACGAACGCGAAATGGAGTAAATAAAACTAAATAACCTCCCAGTGAGTTCGGACACGTTCTCAGGATTACGGAGCGCACGGACAGTTATGTGACATTGAATGGGGCTAATCACACAATATCCTGTTTGGAATCAAATTCGGTTACGAGATTGAGTTGGCTAACCGCAAAATGGCCCAGGCTTTAAAAATTGTGAAGAACGAAAATTGATGCTCAATTATCAATCTGGTTGTAAACAGATGAAATCGTAACAAATATGGTTAGTCACCTGTTTGTCACGTGACTGTGGGCTAAGTAAATGTAATTATAGGGAAAAATATAATAGTTTCTCATTAAATATTCGCTCAAGGGAGTATGTGTCGTTTTAATGGGGAAGGTAACAAACGAGCCATGTTATTTGTCAGGGAAACCTGTTCATCAAATCAATGAATTAACTTGGTATGAATAAATAATTGAAAGATATATAGATTAATTAAAATCCCTATAGAATGTGATGAGATAATGTCGTAAAACCAGATATTTAATTCTCAAATGAAGACTGACTTTCATTCGTAATTCAGCCTATTCGTAAAAATCTGTCATCTATATCTCTATTCGTAAAAATCCGTCATCCGTATCTAGGAGCGCGTTTATAGAAACAAGAAATCGTGAATTTAGTGTTATTTCAATTATTATGATTTATAAACACTATACTCAGAATAATATATAGTTCGATAATAATTCGTACACGTAAAATAAATTTTTTGTGTTAAATTACAAACATGTTGCTATTCTATTAGTATTATAACACGTAGCTAACTTTTTATCTTATCTAGAAATTTTTACTGAATTGTTTTCAATTCGTCTCTGCCTTGATAGGAATTGCTGGAATGGTCCCTTTCTTGCTTCCGGACAGTAAATTAGTTTATTGTCCTCCACGTGGTCATACGCAGTTTGTAACTTTTGCTGTTTTGACAATAAATTTATTTATTTATATACTACGTTTGCCCATTGAATCAATATTCATCAGTAAAAACAATTAAATTCATGATTCAAAAATAAGGTTTTAACTCCACGGAATTTATCATATTATAATTATTTATTTCTAAAGGTTAAAGTTATCTAAATTTCATTAATATGTTAATGTATTTCGAGTACTTTTGATGTATTCAACAACGTTCACTACGAAGACAATAATCCTTTTAAATCTAAAATAAATAAAAGTACTAGGAGAAATTAATACGAATGTTGACTTTTGATAAAAATAAGCTCAGTCTGCGTACAGTCAGTGAGCATTTCGAGTCGCTTTGCTTGGCGAGAGGAGGTACAGCATTGTCCGCTCACTGTGAAATATCAGATTACAAACTGTACTACAATCTGTGAATGCATTACTCCTTCTCACTAAAAACGTTAGTTTTGGAAACGAATAAACGACATTGTTTCCCGTTCAAAATAAAGAATCTTACAATCCAGTTAAACATATGCACCTCCAGTTTATTTTTAGTGTGTACATTGAACGAGTACTGAACACTCGTATTGCTTGGAAGTAAATTAATGTACTTGGGTGTGATATGATATCGTTTTTAGGAAGCTTGAAGCTACTTTATTGCTTTTTCGAATTTGAGTTGGATGTATTGAAAACACAACATAATATTTTAGATAATAGAAAAAAGCGTATTAACCGAACCAGAAATGAATCAATTAACGTAAAGTGTTATACGAAAAATCTGTCCACACTCTATTAAAAATATATATTATATAGGAAAGAATACTAATCGCGATAATAATTCTTTAGACATGATTCACTTAAATATTTTCAGTTAGTGTTTGATGTAAAAGTCTAAGATACGACCATATTTACATACAAGATAAAAATGCAAGACCCGTAGAAACATTAATGAGATCTTTTTTAATTCCATCGAATCAGACCATTGAACCTCAGGTTTCTTACCGACACATCAGAAGGAAAAGGAGCAATGTATTTAATAGACACTTCAATCGGATCTCAATTAACAATCGCTGAAACAGCAAAGAGGAATGCAGCGCGTCTTGTAGACATCAAGTGATGGGGTTGAGCCGAGTGGAGAGGGGAACGTCTCGAGGAGGGTGCGGGCAAAAAGGAATGCAGAAGAAGAACAAGAAAGAGTGGATCGAACTCAAAAGAAGAGAAGAAGAGGCGATCTTCATTAAAAGCGTTTGAGGCAGATACGTAAAAAGGGAAGTTTCGCAACTCCATCGCTGTCTTATTTATGTTGGAGCGCGCCTTATATTAACTGGTGGCAGCGGAGGGGAATACCACAATAAGTGAGACGAGAAGACGCCTCGGTTGAAGGTAACGGAGCCAGCGGAGGTGAGACAAAGGAAAAGTGGCAGTATATGATTTCATAATGACAAAGGTGTCATTTTGCAGCTGGGATCAGGACGAGACGGGCGTAAATCATGTGGTTCTACTGAGAGAGAATTAAATCTTCTCAACGCCTAAATTTTTTATCAATGGAACACACATCTTACCGGCTGTATAAGAAACATGGAGACTATTTAATATTTGGATGAACCACGTTGTCTCTGACGAAAACAGAATATATAATTTTAAATGGATGAAATTTATTGAACACTAGTAAATAGTCTGTTTTAATTTTTACATTTTTATAGAGATAATCCGACTCTCAATATTTTTTCGAATTTTTGTCCAGTCCACAGATGACAACTGTCATGTTCACACAGGTGAAGAACAGGTCATGATGCTTAGATGAATGGAGACGAAAGAATTTACAGTTCAAATTTTTCCCTCCATAAAAGTTTCTTACTAATTATATCGTTACTCCTTCACTAAGCCTTTTTCCCACTTAATGTGGGGTCGGCGAATGGGGGTGGATATTTGATCCTTCGTTTTTGGATTTGGCTGGGGAATACTTAGGTGCCGGATGCCCTTCCTGCCGCACCTCCCCTGATTATGAATGAAATGGGGGTGAATGTTTATGAGTGAATGTTGTGGTGGAATGGTAGGCAGGGGAAACGGGAGAACCCCGAGGAAACCTGCCGCAAACACCGCTCCACCACCTCGGATTCTACTTGGATCGGACTGGGTTTGAACCGGCGTCCCCAGAGGTAGAAGGCGAGCGCGTTATGCACTACGTCACGGGTCGGCAAAGTTACATGATTTGGTGTATACTTGGATCAGACAGGGTTTCAAGGCGAGTACGCTAGGCACTGCGCCACGAATCGCCCATACAGTCGGTTGATTTACTAGACGTAAACTATTCAACTCCTTCTCGAGGCTTAATGATATCAGAATTTCCTGAGAAAGGAGCATAAACACTATATGGCAAACCTACAACTTACGTGATACCACACAAAATATCACATTTGTTTTAAAATATGCAAAACAAACATTGTTCGGTGTACCTCTCAGTAACATTTGATACACTTTCTTATTAGCTTTGTTTATTTTACAGAATTTAAAATATTGGATTCTTAGATTCTTCTAAGACCAAAGTAACAATTTAAGTTTAAAATTATTTTCTACAAGTATTTTAGTTACGTCATGGTTCTTAAATAGCGTCACCTCTCAGGAATCATTTGACATGGGAGTGTTGCAGTTATATACAGGATGAGTTACTGAAGGCGAACACCTAAAATATTTTATTATTAATCTCGAATTTTCATTGCCCGTAGTATTACAATTCATTTTGGAATAATAAATGGATAACTATATATTTTATTAAATATTTATTTTATAAGTATTAAATCCGCGACTACCCTTAGGTTCTTGATCAGAATTGATGGGATGGTCCCTTGCATGTTTCCGGAGAGTAACTTAGTTTAATATGCCCCAAGAGGTCATACACAGATCGCAACTGCTTTTTTTTACTATAAAGTTTATTTATTCATTTGCTACTCGAATTTGGTATTCGAGATGTGGTATTCACTAAGATTAGACGCTAATCATTGTGGGAATTTTTATGTTAAATTTTGTATTTCTTTCTTATTTAGCAAGAGATTTAGTGTGTCTCGGAATCTATCTGGATGTTGAGTTTTTCCTCACCTGTATTTGGATTGCCACCTACGACTCATTAGTTCAATTCTCCACTCACTAGACCCCGCTGATTCCTGTTCAGCGGTCGAAAGAGCAAAACTGCAATTGAATCATCTCGTTTCAGATTGCAGGGATTACACGTCCATAACGGAAACATAACTGTCCGCTTACGGAAGCTACACAATCAATGACTGACTGTCTCTTCGACTGCCCGCTGCCTTCTATACGGGGAACAGGGGTTTGGGGAAGAGTATTGCAAAAGGGCAGTTTCGGATTTCAACGTCGATTTCTGGATTATGAACGAAATGGGCCTACATACGATCAGATAACATTCATTTTTATCTGCAGTGACCTGGGTTAGTAAATGTCAACGAATGCAATAACACTAATGAATATTCATTTTGTTATTAAAATTTTTGTGACATGAACCACGAATAAAAAATAAAGAGAAGAATCAGAATGACCCCAACATTTTATTTTTTTATTTGAAAGAACTAGTGACTAGAATGTAGTAAAATAAATTATATTTCTAATAATTCAAATATATTTTGTATTAGTATCTCGCAGGAGTAGTGAGAAGAGAGCTCACACCAGCCCTCGTTTCGTCGAGAAAATGAATTTATTATTTCATGTGTAATTAAATCTGGATAATAAATAATGTTATGTTATATTATAACAGTAACTTCTTGAGATTATGTCACAATTAAAAAATTAAAATAATCCCAAGAAATTACAAATAAACTAACAAGAGGACTATAACGTATGCCTTTAATGGAAGCACAAATACAGTTATAATTTGTTTATGTACCGAGATTCTCTTTCATGATCGTGTTCATGAGATAAATATTTTATGTTGTTTAAAAATTTAGATGAAATGCGATAGTTAGGAACTTTTTGTGATAATAAAATGTTGAAAATATGAAGTGATCTGGAAATACGAGTATCAAAATTCGTCTCCATTTGGTTTACAGGTTCATGGATACATGAATTTCTCTGAGAGTAGAATGACACAATGTCAACAATTTTATGTCATTATTTTTACATAAATCATTTAGTTTTATACTTTGATGAACAAAAATAAATACCAAATTACAGGAGATATAAAAATTTAGAAACAACTGACTGTAGAAAAACGGTAAACTTATACCACTTTTTTTCATTTACCTGCCATTTCTGTCGACAGGCATGAACTGAGATATTCTTATATTTTTCCATTCAAACAGAGCAACTTTTGAGAAATATTTGACCTGACAATTTGTTGTCATTGCAATCATAGAAACCCTTCGTAACCGATATTATTTCGTCCTTTCCAAAATTAATTGAGTACGTGCAGTCATGAAAATGAAGTAAATATACTACGTCTATTGAAGTGGAATTTTGATTAATATAATGGTGTTGAATTGTATTTTAGTTATTGCGTAAACTATAAATAACAAACTGACATACAAACAAACTAACAAGAAACTATAAAAAATTAAACTGGGTCCTATATAGCAAAAGTCCTACCTTTCCGCAGCGTCATAGTGCGAGAGCCTTCATTAGGGGAGAAGAGACCATTGCAAGTAGCGTCACCAGATTGCGCCACTCGGAAGTCGGGCAGCCCCGCTGAATCCAAGCCATTGGCGACCGCCCCCGCGCCGTGGAAGAAGCCACCTCCACCCCCGATGGACGCCGCCCCCATGCCGCCGCCCATGCCCCCCCCGCCGTTGCCCACGGCTCCCGCTGCACTGCTCAGGGCGGCACTGTTACCGCCGCCGGGCTGCACACACACGAAAATATTCAAAAAACACATTAGTTTCAGAATATAAAATTGTACCTAAAAATCAAACAAAATATGAAACTTCGATGACTAATATTATCGATCCAAATCAGTAAAAATACGAAAAATATAGAGACATGTTAATACAAGACAAAACGATTTAAAAAATTTGTCAGAAGACACAAAAACTGATTAAACGCCATAATTGATTATGGAAAATTGAGTAAAAATCGTAGATTAGCTGTTTGATGTAATGATGATTTTACAAAGATTTTTTAAATCAAAATGTGTAGAGTTTTGTTGAAATCATTGTAAGTGACAAATAATTAAAATAGGGAGAATGTTCTAAAAGCTACACGTGATTTTCAAAAATGTACTACTGATAGTCCCAAAAGTGTATACGCCGCACCTAATAAGCAGACTTTTGTCAGATGTTTGGTCAAATTATTGAATAAATAGAAAAATATCCTGACTAATATTGCATANTTATTGAATAAATAGAAAAATATCCTGACTAATATTGCATAATAAACAATTGGCTATAAACCGACGAGCATAAGAAATATGTAATATTCTATAAAAATATCTGAAGGAATATCAGCCTCATAAAATATTTTTATATTCAACATAATCTATCTTTGATTATTAACTTGAGAAGGTTGCAAACATAAAAATAAAAATGCGACGAAAAACAATCAAATGGATTAAAATTCAAACTTTACCCCACGATGTAAACAACACTCTCACCAACGGAAAATCACTTCAGCTAAACGGCACTAACACTATTGATATAAACGGCACTTACAACGGTATCCATCTTCGCGATGACGTAGACGCTAAAACTAACTTTTGCTATTGCGATTAAGCTATCAACAAGAGCCACATAACTGATTTGCCAAGAGGAACAATTTTCGCGAAAAAACAAATGCTTTTTCTCTTTTTGGTACTTGCCTGTTCCGTTTACGTGCTTCGATTGCTTCACTTCTATTTAATCTAATTATTTTCTAAAACCATAATGAATTATGATGAAGATGAAACACAATGTAAATTTTAACTTTTAGTTATAACATTAACGATATTTTAACTTGATTCGTTTGTAACAAAAAAAAGTAAGTAATAGTATGGCGGTCCAGAGCAATATTCGTGATTATAAATCTATATTTTGAAATAAGTGTTTTTTACATAAGATGTCATGTATCTGCCTATGAAAACTTATTACAATTATTTCAACCATTTGAATGGTCAGTGAAAATGTTTTTATAAAGAGAAATATATACGAATAATGTAATTCTATTTATTTATGCCAATTTCAGATATTTCAATGGTTTAATTCGATTTACGCTAGTATTAGTTTTAGTGGCTCGTATAATATTAAAGTACACTTATGGAAGCAGGGGTCAGGTAGAAGAGGTTTCCTCAATTGCTCAGAAATCCGACCTTTCTTGAGATCGGGATTGATAGTATTGATCAGATGAGGATGGTTGGTCACACTATTGGTCATATAACATTGCGCTTGCTTGAACATTAATTTTTCTTAGTTCATATCATTTTTATGTTTATTTGTAGATCTCATATTTATATTTAATTACATGTCATTTTAATAATTAATTATGTGTCTCACTTTCAGCTCTAATTATGTGTCTCACTTTAATATTTAATTTTGTGTCAATTACAATAAATTGTTCATGTTGAATGCCAGTCAAATGATTTTAATTTCAATAATTTCCCATGCTCTTCATTAAGAGATTTGGTTATAACGATGAGAGGCCAGCACCGCTGTTAATGGAGAAAACTTGAAACATCTGTTGTAAATTGTTGTTAATGAACTTTGAACTCCTATATCACTTTCTTAATAGTCTAATAAAGCACTTAACATACCTTGTATCTTGTGTTCTTATTGTTCTTGTGTCCCAAAAGCGTAAAATAAAATGTAGGAAACAGAAAACGGAAATTGGTTAATACTCCTTCGGAAATAGAACCATTGTAGACTGCAATAACTTACCCGCAGCAACAGTTTTAAACTTACCAAAAAGAGTAAAATGCTTCCAGATCCAAAAAGAGTAAAATGCAGTGAAGTGTTGTGAGGTGATTGGAGTGTAAGGGTGTAGAAGATGCTCAGAGTGAATAGTAATAGTGAAGTGTACATGATTGCCCTCAGCAACTCAGTTTTGGTTTTATTTTTTAAATTAATTTATTTTATTTATGTCATAATTGCTTTTACGGTGAGGGTTTAGGAGGAGTGATGACATATGTGTGTATATTGAGCGTGTTTGTACGTATGAGTGTGTTTCTGTAACAATTTGTAAGCGAAAATATGTTTGTGTATGTATGTGAATATAAGCACATATGAGCCTCATGTAGATAATTAATTTCTTAAATATAATTTCTTTCTCATTGTAACCATGTGTAGTAATTTTCTAAGCATTTTATTCTGTTTGTGTGTGTATTTTACAGATATTTTTATAGATATTGATAATTTGTTTTTTATTTTCGTATTATTGTATTATGTATGTATGTGAGCATTGCTCACTAGCAGACTAATAAATTATTATTATTATTATTATTATTATTATTATTATTATTATTATTATTATTATTATTATTCCATCTCCTTCAGGAGACATTTCTGGATATACGTATCTTCATGATTTTCTGTTCCTATTCATGTGATCCATAATCCCTCCAACTTTTTTACATGGAGTTCTGTGACTCTATATTATTTTTAAGTGCGCTCACAGAAGAGAGCATTTCCTTACCCCTGGTCCGGAGAGCCCCGGTCCGCCTTCGCCTCCCAAATTGACGACGGTGGATTTCTCATACACGAAGCACCGATACCGATCTTCATTGCTGGTCGCATGACTGTGATGCACTTTGCCCACTAGATAGCGCGACGAACCTTCTTTCCACGTGGCCAGGCATTGCAACTCCTCCACTGTAATCAGACGAACAAAAATGCATTATTAAGTGTATACATACTCTGAATTTTATATCAATGTAAAAAAAAAAAAAAAACTAGTTAACTAAGCAAACCTCTCATACTCCTTGCTAAAGCAGGACCAAAAGCTAAATTGGGAGAACTTTTTTATTGTAGTATTTGTAAACGGGAAATGTAGCTTAGTGCTATTGAAGCTTATCTACATGGAGTTAGGAGTTGGGTGGTAGGTCATTGTTAGTAGGTGCGCCGCTTAGCCGGGTTTACCAACAACTTGGCCCTCTTGGAGAGGTTAGTAGAAGTGGATAGTAATANAGGAGCTGGATAGAGGAAGGAAGGTTTGCTTTTCAACTATAGTCACAGCTGGGACATTCATGTGAAAAGCTACAAATTTTCCTGGTTCCACCGTGAATTGAACCCGGGATGACTTGGTGAGGAGCAAGAACGCTACCACCTGAGCCACCAGAGGGAGTGAACTTGGACTGCGATATAAAAAAACCCACCAGATTGAGTGATATCAACTTAGCTTAATATTTTACGATTTTTATTTCTATAACAGAAAATGTGATGAAAGACATTTTACCAAATTCATGTAATGTAAGTGATATTTATTTTTCCAACGACACGGATATAATAGCGAGTTTTACATCGGATCTTGTTAGGGATTTATTGATTTACTTTTCAAATTCCCGGATCAGGTTGAAAAATTTTTGAGGTGCAAAATTCTACGTTACATTTGTAAAAAGTAAAAAACAATATTTTAAAGATTATTTTTGGAACCTTCATCCATGAAATGGAAAACCAATAGCAATAGCGTGTCATGACGGTTTCTAGATCGTCTCTCAAATCTTGGTGTTTGTAAAGCAAAAAGTTCGGAAGAAATTGTTGTGGTTTAGTGTTATTTAGTAGTGTATTATATTTGTCCGCATCCTGGCCCGGATTCTTCTCCGATTTTCCTTGGATACAGGTGTATTCTATACTCTGACTCTAGGCTGTTGCATAGAGGTGGCGATCTAGTGTAATAATTTAGCTCCACTTTAGTTATTTTATTAAACTATGCAATAATTTTGAGTTATTAAAACATTTTATAAACTATGAATTCCAAATAATCTATAGTTCGATAACACCTACTTGTGAACTTGTATCTTCTTTGTGTTCTATTAAATACAAATTTGTTGGTATTATAACACGCAACAAACTTTTTATTCATATATAAGGAGTGTAAAGCAGAAATGTTATATCCGCCTCTGCCTTAGGGCTCTTTGTCTAAATTGACGAGATGGTCCCTTGCTTGCTTCGAGAAAGTAAATTAGTTTATGGTCCTCCACGTGGTCATACGCATTTGTAACTGCTTTTTGACAAAAATATTATTATTATTATTAATATTATTATAACCATAATTCTCTCAACTTGTGTTGATTTTTCTCCTAACAGTGAATCATTAAATCAGATTCTGTTGCGAGGAAGAATCTTATTTCAGGACCTAGAATTTTCTGACAATGTTAGATATTAATGGAATCGACTAGCAATTGGGGTACTAGTCCTAGGGTAGATAAAATGATAGGCACTTTGATTACTTCCATGAACCTTTTTAAATGGATCCACACACTCTTTCAAATGGATCCATGCACCCTTTCAAATGGATCCATGCATCCTTTCAAATGGATCCATGCACCCTTTCAAATGGATCTATGCACCCTTTCAATTTGGTGCGCACCCTTTTCAATGGGTCCTCGCACCCTTCAAGTTGGAACATTAATTGTAAGGGTATATTTTGTATTCCTTGTTATGGTAAAATAAATATTATTTTTAAATATGCTATAATACAAACAACAATATAAAGAACGCATCATTTAATAAAGAATTGTTTAGCCAGTTACTGGAATAAACAACGCTACTAAAATCTTTCTTTAGGTTATTAATTATCCTAATTATTCTTCGTATTTGCGTTATTCAACGAACTCTCTTCTGCAAATCAGGATTTCGTAAAGAAATTTGAAATAAACGAAAAACAGCTTCGCGCTTTAAGAAAATATTTTTCATGCATTTAACATGGATATTTCTCAGAAGAATAGTTAGTATTCTTGTAATATTATGTTTAAAATCTATGAATATACACTTATCTCTACAAATCACGTGGTAGCGACGCGACTGCTCCGTATGACAGAACTCGTAGGTTCAATTCCACCTTGGGTCTATTATTATTTTCTTTTTTGAAGGGTTCCGATCGACACCGATCATTAGAGCCCTTAAAACTTGCATAGATAGGAAAAATGCAGTTACGCACTAGGGAGAGCCAACATGACTCTTACCGAATGACTCAACCCTACCCACTAAAAACCCTCCTGAATTACAACTCAAAACTCAAATATCAACACATCTCAAAAACATAACTTCAATCATTTTTTTTAAAGAAGAAGAAGAATAAAGAGGAAAATGAAAGATAACCTAGCCCTCGCAACCGAGTAGCGTGGGGATCGAAAAGAACAAGAGGTGACCAAGGAAAATCAGGAAAGAGAAAGGAAGGAGCCTTACACAGGTAAATCAGGAAGGAGCCTTACACAGGTAAGTGGAAGTAACGCCAGACTCAGCTGGGGGTCCCGTGTTCGCCAAATACGTACTTACTAGATGTAAGTCCCCCTATTATTTTCATTTACTTTGGCGAATATAATAATACGCCGTTTTTTACGTTGGGACTATTTTTAACAAGTTAATTAAAGAAAATCAATGTGTTTGATATTTACTTTATTGTTATCCGAGAAATTTTCTCGATTGTCCACGGACCCTTGGGTTCACGAAAAATACCCTTTTACCCATTTAAATGGGTCCCCCGAAAGGTTTCCGTTTGCCTTGGGTTACTTTGTTTTTATCGACATTTTGTCGTTATTATTATTATTATTATTATTATTATTATTTTGTTTAGAGTAACCTGGATGGAGCTGTGCTGCAATATCACGCTTAAGAGCATCTTCATTCGTCTATCCCCACCACTGATCATTTCAACTCCCAACGACGTAGAAAACTCCGGCTTGACGAAGCAGGGAAACGATATCCGCTCTCGCACGCTTTCGCCGTCACGACAGTGCGGCAATTAAAAGCGTTTAATAGCGCTATAAAAATCAAAACTTCCGACCGCTCAATTGACGTCGTAAAGCAGAGGACTTCAGGCATCGCCCGTCGCCGTGACGGCTGCGGCCGACTCGGGTTATAATCTGGAGTCTGCAATGCAAACGACCCTGGAAATGCGTTCACTCACTGTTTCGCTTTCGAGTGGAGATGTTACGAGAGGACCTTTCTTAAGTGGATTGCGACACTCGCTCCGAATGTCAAGTTCGAAGTCGTTAATCCCATCCGACAACGCAATCTGTGGTCTCTGTGTCTCCGCGACTCGTGATATACTGTCCAAGATAATTGTCTTCCTATTTCATGATAAAGTTTGCGAAGTAATTTATAGGTACGAATCGTTTTAATTCTACTATTAAAGTCCATTATATAATCCAAATAAATAATTTTTAGACTTACAACTTTTTGATGGGCGGTAACCATTTATTTTATTCTTTTATAATATAACGTTTCGACGCCAGGTTTGAGTGGTCGTCAGATGCAACAAATTATAACAAGTAACTGGAACATAGCGATAGAATAATTTAATATGATATTAAAAGTAAATTTAAACTAAAAATAAATTGACAAAAAGCAGAAATAACATAACGCGTTATTTCTGCTTTTTTCTAAGCGCATTTTGATTTTCTATTTACTCCTAACACCATTAGGTTATTTCTAAAATTATTTCTTAAATCGTTTCAAGTTTATTACTACCTCATCGTTTTTACGCAGTCTCTACAATTCTAATGAGAATAAGTATTATAATAATACACTAAATTGAAGTAAGAAAATAATTAATAATTTATTACTAGTAATATTTTTTTTTTTTGTGGGGCTTTAGGGCTCGCTAACATCAAAGGTCATTAGAGCCCATGCAAGTAGGGAAAAATGCAGTTTCGCACCATAGAGAAGAGCAGTAGTGAGTCTTCCCCGTGTGTGGGACTCGCCGCGTAATGAAATAACTTGTAATGAAATAATTAATGATTTACTACATAAAACTTCCCCGAAAAAAATGCGTACCATCACAATCAGAACACTATGTTATTTTACTCTTCCGAAACAAAGGTCAATTCTGTTACAGAGTGGAAAGTCTGGAGAAATAGCAAGATTGGATAGTTAAGGCAGTACTAGCGTAGGCAGAATTAAATAACTAAAATATCTTAAATCGGCATAAATCAATAGAGTAACATGTATTTATTGTGATTTCATCTTTAAAAAAAAGACTCCACCGGCCATTTAAATGAAATAATTGCAATTAAAATTAATGATGGTGAAATACATTGCGTCTTATGGAGAAAACACTTATTTATAAAATGACACCAACTTTTAAATCACGAAAGTGATGGAAGTTTACTTTGATTTGTACTAAATTTTCCTTAGTATATTTTACATACTTTTATTTGTGGGTCACGGGACATCTGAGAATTATATTTCACTGTTTCCGAGGTGAGATGCATAAATCACGAAAACGTTGCGCTCGGTCGCCATGTTTTTTCATCGCTCTCGTGTATTTCAAATTTGCGAGTTCTGGAGTATTATTTGTAGCAGATTATTAACTGATTAATTCAAATTAAATCATGTTTTTTATCATTATTATTCATATTGTTATGTTTTATAATAATCAGAATAAAAATAAGGAAAACAATTATTCGTTTCAGTGATTTGACTAAATTGGAGGGTAGGTCGCACCTTAAAACATGTGCACATAGTTAATTGAGATATCAACCCGCAAATACTTGTTACACGTATTGTGTTTTTAGTAAAGTTTTGCGTTCGAAATATTCGCGAGAAATTTAGAAATGTATAAGTAGATGCCACACGTTTTATCTAATCAATGGTTCTTTCAGCACGAACATATTGCTGATTCCTCCTTAATACGCTTCTCGTTGAAACTAAATATATTCTTGTTTAAGTGAAGTACCAGCTTCATGTTCGCAAAGTCGGTAATCTCTTCAGAAAATGCATTACAGAAGATTTGTGAGTGGTATTATATGTTATCTATCCATTCACTCTGAAAACCCACTTAACTCACGGTTTTATCTTGATCTTCTTCAAAACGCACTCTGACATGTATTTCGCCGATTATCATCATCAAACCGTCTGTTTTCTGCACGAACTCTCTTTGATTATTAATTATCCTGAGGTATATTGATTAGTAATACCTCCAGTCATCCTTAAAGTGTACTGGAATGTAAGGAAAAATAGTGTTTTTCTTTTGGACCGCAAGGAACAAAAATATCACATTATTACGTATAACACATCGATATGTCCTACTTCCATTCAAAAATAAACGTAAAACCCATAGAGTCCATAAATAAATTAATAATGCTGATAGTATAAGGAACCTCTGAGGAATTTTTTAACGTACTTTTGTACCAAAATATTAGCAAAAATATTAAAAAATAATATAAAAATAGCATTAAGGTATTACGATCGTTTTGATAAACCCTAAAAAAATTTAAGGAAAGAAAAACTGAGACCTACCATCAAGTCTAATGGTCGTCCTTACCGAGGTATTATATCCGCTCGAAGGCTGAAGTACCCCCTCAAAGTGTTTCAAATGAGTGTTTGAACCATTCCCTATCCAGTAGCGATGAATTTTCATACCCTTAGGGGAAAATTTTGAATTAGTTGACTTTCGCATTCTTTCTATTTTTTATTTCATTATATCTTGACAAAAGTGTTGACTTAATATAGCGAATAAACCTACTAAAACACAGAAAATGGAAATAGGGACGCAATGACGTTAAGATTTTTATACCTTTCGGAGCATTTACACGAATAATCCACCAAAAACTTTGGAAAATACACATTCTAACAGAAATGGCAGCCGAATGCGAAATTTGAAAGCGACAATGCGAAAGAAAGACTCAAATGACGATCTAATTTGTTAAGAGGTTTTAAAATCACAAAGTAATTATATTCATCCAATAGCAAAAATCAGTAGAGCGAATTATTAATTATGAATTATGTATTAGAACTTCTTTAGTGAATATTTCCAAGTTTCGTAAATAGTTGACTACTTGACTTCAGTCAACGTAAATAAAATACCTTACATTTTTAATAAAAAGCTCGTTCAAGGGTTATGGGCTCTTAAAGAGAAAGCCTCTCAATTAACTTAATTTAATTCAAATAATATAATTTAATATAATTTTTCAATTATATCAAGGGATTTGTATTGAAAAGTGAAAAAAGATTTTAAAATGTGGTAGCAAATTTTTATCGTGCACTTTGAATTAAGTTAATGTGCAGTTAAATTAAATTTGCTCACAAAACATGTTAAACTATGTTTCCATTTAAAAAGTAGCAAATAAAGTTGTGAGATAGTAAAGATAATCTGTCAAAATATGTTATGTAACTCATATTTTAGTAGGATATTATTAAATTGTCACATAAATGATAGACGGGGAATTTTGTAAATATAAAGAAAATATAATCGTAGTTAAAAATTCAAATACAAAATTTGTTTTAATTCTTTACCCTATGTAGATGAATCGTTTATTATATGGAGTTGAAATGGTGTGCAGTACAGAGAGTGTAATTGTAATATTATTTACAGTTTAAAATTACTTGAATAAAGTAAAACTGTGGGTTACTGAAATGTTACGACATACGAGGGAAAATGAAAAAATGATATTCTGTCACAGGCTACCTGAATCGGGACGAAATTTTTAAATATTACCTGACTGTTGAAGGGAAATTTACGTTTCTTGGTAAAAACGTCCTGGGTAATAGTTAATTCAGCGTAAACGTCACCAAGATTGGGGAGTTGGTAAGTGGACTTTACGAAGATGTTTATCAAACTATGATAATTCGTGTGAAACGACTGCCAACAGACAGATTCAGAATCCAGACTGACGATGAGTGAGTTAAGCGTGAAAAATTACAAAATACATAAACAAACTGAAAAACGTAAAATAATTTATTGAAATAATTCCCCCTCCTATAGGTCCCTCTGTGTGTAATTTTGTATTCCGAAGGAAGATGGTCCATAAATAATAACATCGTAATGGGTGAAGAGAAGTCAAAATATATCGTGCGTTGTCCTGAATATTTATTAAAGCACAGAGAAAAATATTAAAACTAGGGTCTTGAAACTTGAACGGGATGTTGCTCATGTATTGTAAAGGTTTGCTAACAAATGATTTCCCTTCCGAAATTTCCATTTTAAGGGATATATTAAGTTAAAATGTATTTTTTTAAGGATTAAAATAACGTTTCAATCCTTTTAGTGGATCATATTTAGGTAATCAAGTAAGTAAATATATGTCTGCTCATAAAAAATAAGGTCGTTTGATTTGTTATTAATTATATAAATTACGTTTAAGTTGTCAATTTAATTATGTATAATTAAAAAAATTGAAAATATGACTAAATCACGAATTAATATACATGTCATCAGGGTTCTGGTTAATCAGGGTTTTGAACGGAGGATAAATTGAATCACACCAACAAAAACTTCCATGGGAAACCGGACAAGGACGGCTAGAAATACATATTTATTGAAAATACATCAGCGACAGCGGTGGTCTAATGACAATGCCTTCGTCTCCGCCATATTCCTGAGCTGTGGAATGAGGCTTCAAACCATGCTAGGCTTAAGTAGGTAAGGTTTTCAGATGAGGGTTCCCTTACCCTCTACATACAAATACGGGTTCGGTGCCATTAGTTCCCCGCAAACTCAACATATCCTTCGAATTCCCTTATCCAAGCTACGGTTCGATGGAGAGAAGGCCGCATGGTCTACACCTCGTATTAATACATGAAATTAAATAAATAAATAAATTTAAAAAAATAAAAATAAATAAATAAATACCATACATTTACGCAGATATGACGAAGTGTAAAGTTTCGACAGTTTTATAGTTTTAGCAAATACCTGTCCTATAAGATGACCCCCCAAACTATGAATGACTTATAAAGTCACATAGATCGCTTTGGATAATACTGAGGACGATTTGTTTTGGGATAAAAATTCGACACGCTAATTACAGAACGGGACCCATTTTATGAACTACTCTTCAAGGAAAGTGAGAATGTACTTGGGGAGCTATTTCCCTTAGATAATGAATGTGAGGATTTTGCAGTATTTTAAGTACATTGGTGACTGATTTGTTTTATTTTATATAAAGTTAAATCTATTTTTTTTGTATCTATTCTATATGACTATCCCGGATTTTGGGACATTTTTATGATTCAACTATCATCTTGTCTGCGGAAATCTATGGTGAATACGTACTGAACAGAAAAATACAAGGAATGAAAATTGGCTTATTTTCCCAAATTAATCCACTTGTGTACAGACTGCCAATTTTCCAAGTACCCTTCAGCAACATCGGCCCAGACCGCAATAGGAGCCGCGTCGGCGCAGTGAGGTTGGACCGCATTCGCAGGCGCACAAGGCACAGGCCTCTTGCCGAATTTATGGAGTTGCGCCCTTGTTGCGAACTCCCGCTGATGACGCCAACTTTTGATGGGCGTTCGTCTCCCGAAGCGCCAACCTTCCCCCTGTCCCTCTCACTTCTTCCACAGCCATCACAGTCTATCCTCATCGTCGACTCGAGGGCGCCTGTAGCACCACCACAAGTGGCAAATGATACATAGTATGGTTCGGAAGGCTTGATCCTGGAGACCCATAAAAGGGAGAGTGCTAAACTAGGCCTCGAAAGTTGGTTAACGTGTTTTCATCGAACGGTGGAATCTTCGAGGGGATTCCCCTTATCTCGCAATATTCAAGTTTTGATGTCACAAACTATAATACCTTTACATACCTTCTTGTATTAATAAATCTTTAATCCTTCACTGAAAATCTTCCTGAAGTTCTTTACGAATAAATTTGCCCAAAAATATAAAAATGAATTTTTGCTCATGCAATACATTTTTTCAACCACAAAACAATTTTATGTGTGACCTGTTTTTCATGTCCTTACGATTGAAACACGAAGAATGTATCAAAACGTCCCGGGCAAATAAAAAAATGCACCACCATGAATATTATTGGATAGTCACAGCTTTTCGATTGAATGTGTAACTATAAAATAAATAAAATATTGCATAATTTTTTATTTCAATTTATTATTTTCGAAAAATAAAGAGTACGGTGTCGAAACCAAAAGAAGAAAAATGTCCTAAAAATTCAGTACAATAATATTATTTTCGTCTCCCCAAAACCAAATAGATTCTAGTTTCTACCTTTTCTCACTTCGCGCTTAACAATTTTCAGATCTGGAGTGTGCAAAAAAGTTATATGGAATTGAGAACCCACTAAATCTCACAATTCCGGACCATGGCCCTTGTTGGCCCAAATACAATTGTGGTCCTGAGCACAGAGAATGTCACTATATTAATAAATTATGGGTTAAATTTCTCAGGTTTGACATACAAGTGTTATTAAACATTATATGGAATATCTGATAAAACATTTCTTATGTATTTTTATGTAACATTTCTTATGTATTTTTTGGTATACATAAATGTATAATTTAGTGTCATTTAGTTTCTAAGTTTTTGTAATATCCTTGATCGGTACTAAGCCGTCTTCCCATTTTTGGGGGGTTTTCCACGATTGTCTAAAAGGTAAATGCCGAGATGATCCCTCGATTGCTACATCAGAGTAAAGTAGATTTTATCCTCCACTTATTGTTATAGTCATTCATGTATGTGTTTTTAAGGTTGAATGAATGTTCTATTATCTTATATTATTGTATATGTATGTTGTACGGATTGTATGTACGTAAAAGTTGGTCAGGTGGAAGAGTAGGTCTGATGACTTCATCCTCGTCACGTAGTAAACACTTATTATTGTTATTATTATTATTATTATTATTAAAGAAGTGAATAAAAAAATTAAATAAACGTAAATAAAACAGTAGGCTTTGCTCCTTTCTCGTGAGATAATAGCGAATAAACTTTAATCCTATATTTTTATTACTGTTCCAAAAAACGGTTCAATCATAGAAAACTTGAAAAATGGTTGAAGAAAAATACTCCATATATCATTTGAACGTATACGACAATTCGGTAGTACGTACATAGAAAGAAAATACGAAGCAAATAAAAACGTAATGTTGAAAAATGAGAGCCGATGCATACAAGTCATTGTTGGAAGTTGGAATTTTGTTTTCGTCCAGTATAGATCGAAAATGTCAACAACCAAAGCAATTCTTCATTGCGTCATTAGTTTCTGCTGTTTGTACGCACACAGAATTTGATTCATCTGAATGTATGCCTCATTTATTGGGTATGACACAAGTGGGATGATTACACAAAACACGCTTTCACAAACACTCCAGAATATGATGAGTTCAGTCCTAAAACTTGACGACTCTTATTTGGTTCAATGCGATCGATATTGACGTAACCATTAAGCAAACATGACCAGGTTCCAATTCTGGAGCTGTCAAAAGGAGAAGTGATGAGATACGCGAAATGAAGCTGCTTTAAACCACAGAAAGACATCTGATGGCCTGGATTTATAGAAGAAACGAGCGGAAAATGTTCTAAATGTGGGATTCGAAAGTTTTGTTTCGTTAACCCCTGTAAATATATCATTTATCAGAATATAAAAAAGTATAATTACAAATAAAGATATTGAAGCAGACTGATCCAATTACATCGCTTTATATCGCAAACATGTGTTTCTCGACATTCATGGCGCTATGTGGCTTGTTGCGACGATGTCGGAAAATGCAAATCATTAACACATTTTACTTTTTTAATCTATCTTTGTCTTAGGGCCCTCGATCGGATTTGACGGGAGGGTCCCTTTCTTGCATAAATTAGTTTACTGTCCTCCATGTGGTCATACGCCGTTTGTACTGATTTTTTGACAATAAGTTTATTTCATTGTTATTTTAACATATTTTTGAATTTGAATTGTGTAACATTTTAAAACACAAGATATATTAATGAATGAAGATTTTTATTAATCTGATTTCTTTTTTAAATACTACAAGTTTCTTTTTGGAAATTCAGAAGTATGTATTCTAAGAGAAACAATGAGATTCAAAAGAGCCCTTAATTAGTTTTCTATGAAATTTTCAAGTGCAACACAATCTATGTCAGTGACTCAGTGACAAAGTGAGCTTTAACTATATTATATGCCTATTTGACCATTTTCTATGCCCTTCTGACTCATTATTATAATTCATCCATTAGTTTCCAGCTGTTTATAAAAATATCCACTAGACAAGTTTCTTTACTAAATGAGACATACATACGATGTACAAATCATTATTTTACTTTTTACGTATTCGGAGATGGAATTTAGATATTGAGGTATTACTTTACAAAAAGGATACTCGAAGAATTTCCCACTTTTATCACGAACATAAAGACTCTAAGATCCAAAATCTATCAGAACACTTTTTTTATACACTTTCGTTTAAAAAAAGGAACTATTTATTTCCAAAATATTTTGCTTTGGAGGGGGGGGGGTTGATTTATCATTTGGTTTGTAGGACGTAGGTCATAATCTATTATTACAATCATACTAATAAAAATAAATATATAATACAGTAGAAATCCAATTATCCAGATTTACGGGAGAAATAGCAGTTGCATTTTTTTATTACTGTACACTAAACTAAAGCCTTGATAAATTAATTTATTGACATTACGGTAACCTCAAAAGACTTATTTTGTTCATAAGTTTTTAAACTGTTCGTAGTGAGTTAGTTTTTGTTATTCAGGGAAAAGTATGATATTTCTTGGTCTCTATGCCTTAAAACAAAAATTTTTTTTCTTCGAAGAACAAATTATCTGTATTTTCTTTATCATCCAGACCGGTTCGAATAATTGTAGTTCTACTGCACTCGTAATGCCGGTATATAACAATATAACTCACCCGTGCTCTCCGTGCCGTGGACGTCTGGACAGGCCTGGTAGCGCAGCAACAGTCGGGAGTCTTCGGTGCAAGAGTCGATGCTGGAAACGGGCGAGGCGCATTCGCCGTGGCCTCTGTTGTACGTGAAGGTGAAGGGACCGCGAAAAGGGCAGGGCACCGGGGCTGCGTCCACGCGGAACATGGAGTACAGCAACGCGTCGCCCGTGATGAGCGAACACAACGCAGGCAGTTGCTCCCGCGGATGGCAGAACGCTGGGAACAAGAGACGGAACTCGATCAACGTCCATGCTCTCTACCGGACAAAGAAGGAAACATCAATGCTTGCACCACTTATCTTAATCTTAAGGTAGCACTTGCGTAGGTAGAATTAAATCACTAAAATATATTAAATCGGCATAAATAAACAAAGTAACATATACTTATTGTGATTTCAACTTGAAAAACATACCTCACCTACCATTTAAATGCAATAATTGCATTTATAATTGATAGTGTACTACATTACGCCTTACGGAAGAAACACTATTTTCAAAAGAAGACGAACTCTTAAAGCACGAAAGTGATGGAAGTTTGCTTTGTGCTAAATTTTCCTTAGTATTTTTTACATAATATTTATCTGCATGGCACCGGGTTGTTTTTGTCCGAGGTGATATGCATAAATCACGAAACCTTTGCGCTTGGCCGCCATGTTTAGTATTACATTCTCTTGTGCATTTCAAACGAGTCAAGCGAGTTCTGAAATATTATTTGTACTATATTATTAACTGATAGATATAAATTAATCGTGTTTTTGATCATTATTATTCATATTGTTGTTTTATAACAATTAGAATAAAATAGAGAAAGCAATTATACATCTCAGTGATGTGACTGACTTGGAGTGCTGGTCCTACCTTAATCCTCACCAATACTCGTATAAGAAATGTGAAAGTACTCTTGTCTGTTTGNGAGTGCTGGTCCTACCTTAATCCTCACCAATACTCGTATAAGAAATGTGAAAGTACTCTTGTATGTTTGAAGTTTTATCCCCTTTAATTTAATGGTATTCATCATAATGGAAGCTTTAAATCCTTGTAACTCCACAGTACATGCTACGTAGTCAGAAATTTAACATTTCGAATGTTTCATGTTGACTTATCGTAATTCGAGAAAAATTAATACGAATAATTAATTTTTGTTCACTTTTCATGGCGCATGTTGTCCTGAAATACGAGAATAGAATATCGCGTCTAATATGGCGCTGTGTTAAAAATATTACAATATATGGAGAAGAGATGTTTGAACGGACAAAGATATACGTAATGTATAGTGCCGATGTCTCATTTATAAATTCACTAGAACAAACCGGATTTGAACCCGAGATCTGAAAAGAAACTTAGAACAATCATAACTGGACATTCTGGTATTAAAAATATCTATCAACTCGTCTGGATATTTTAAGTTCGTGGTCTACATTCCTTTGATTGATAAATTAATTGTCGTTTGTTTGTTGCTTATTGTATTAATGTTATAAAGCTTTTTCGGCTGCATAGCAGTCATCGTCAGTAACACACATTGTCAGTATACATGAAAGTGACAATAATTGAAACATTAAAGTATAACATGAAAATACACTATAATTGAGATGTAAAAACAGTATTTTAAGAAGTGTAAAAATTATCGAAATTATGAAAAGAAATAAAGAAAAGAACAGTGAAGAATGAATAGAAGAAAACAAATACAGAGGAAGCAAAACGACAAAATTTTTGTTTTCTTCTATTTGTATTATTATATTGTATTATTCTATTCTATATCAAATGTTTTCTTCCATTCATTATTCATTGTTCTTTTCTTTATTTCATTTCATAATTTCAATAATTTTTACACTTCTTTCGATACTGTTTTTACATCTCAATTATTGAATAATTTTGTTTCAATTATTGTCGTTTTCATGTATATATATTCTTCAGTGTATGTTACTGACGATGACAGATATGCAGCCGAAAAAAAGCTTTATAATATTAAAACTATGAGCAGCAAACAAACGACGTTTAATTTATCATTCTTTGATAATGTTGCTAATGCTTCACAATTACCAAAAGTATATTCCTTTGATTGTTTCCATATTTTTCTTCTTTCTTAATATTAAATTTTCACTTTTGTTAATTTCAAATATTAAATACCACAAAGAACACAATTTTCAATATTTTATGCTAAAATGTACGTAATTACTAATTATTTTAAAACTCAGGCAGAAGGAACATACACATTACAGAGCAATACACAGAGCGCATAGTTGAGATCTCTGAATTCTTGTGTTTCCATTTAACTTTTTACGTATTTGAACAGAATGTTCTTCAAAGTCTTCGTATAATTTTGGAAGATTTCCCTCATCTAGTGCCTTATTGTGCCTGAACATATACGACTTAAGATACACACATTGAGGTTATGTGTGTTACTGCAAATCTATAAATGAGTAATTCTAACTGTAAGTACATTTATCCTCTTTTTATTATATTATTGAATCTTTGTGTTACATATTTTATATCTTTGTGTATTTTTTTATATTGTAGTCTTGAGAAGGGTTATCCATTTGACGAGCTGAAACGTCGAAAATACTGCCCATGGGCCCTTGATCGGAAGTGATGAGAAGGTCCCTTGCTTGTTTCTGGAGAGTAACGTACTTTATTATCCCCCACGTGGTCATAAGCAGTTTGTAACAGTTTTTTTGACAATAAAGTTTGTTTATTTATTTATTATGGTATGGATATAAATGATAATAATTATTTGATTTCAATATAAGAAAATGATTTCAATATAAGAAAATGATTTCATTTTTTGCCTCTAAAAAGTATAATATCACACATTATTTAAGCGTATATAATATAAGCATGTTCAGGACACCAGGCAATGAGCTTCTCTAATTTTACTACTCGCCAATGTTCGAAAACACACTCCACAAGGTTTATCGAATTATTAATTAAAAAAGCAATATCCAGTTATACATATCGCCAATTTAGGTTGGAATATTTATGGAAATCAAAACAATGTTCAAACAAATATTACTAGCATTAATCCATGGCGTATTGTATAATCCTTCCAAACTGACCAAAATTTATTTCAATTTGACGGAAACCGCATATTAAATAATTAATACTTAAAATTAATTATATGATTTGTACTATTCACGAATTCGAATACTTTATTCGAAATGGAATGGAAAATAACTGCACGGCCGGTTAAGACTGATTTTGGCATAATATTGCTTTGATACCAAATAGTGCAATGAAATAAAAATAGTAAATGACTCTTTAAAGCTTGATTGAGGAAATTCCAATAAAAAACAAACTGCTATCTTAAACAGTTAACGATTTTTCACTTTAAATTTCACAAAATTTGAATATCCATACTAATAGATAAATGCGTTGTGCGAAAGCGTGTCTGTCTGTCTGCTACTTGATCACGACTAAACTACGGAATTGATCGTGTTGAAATTTGACAAGAAGATAGTTTAGTTGTGCAGAGTGAAAGTAGGCTAACTTTTACTTTTAAAAAAGTGTGATAAGATTGTTTGAAAAAAAAAAGAAAAAGAGTTATCTGCTTACGCTGCCTCAATGGTTAGAGATATGTGACAACTATGTATGGTAAGTTTCTCAACTCTTATGATTTTTAAACACTATACTCAGAATAATCTATAGTTCGAAAAT
>NNCF01128851.1:4672-33355 GCA_002313205.1 Laupala kohalensis | reverse complement strand
TCTTTCCCTTCTCACTCTTCCTATCCTGCCCCTTTCTGTGTCCATGAGTTAATTTGAGATGATCAATGAAAAAAAAAAAAAGGTTTATATTTTTGTATTGCTTACATTGGTTATTATTTAATACACGCGTGTAAGCACTACAAGACTAATACACTACAGGATTTCTTATACAGGTTCTCTAGACTTTGTCTAGGGGTGTGTTTATTGAAAAAGGAAATCGAAAATTTAGTGTTATTTCAATTCTTATGATTTGTAAACACTATACTCAGAATAATCGATAGTTCGATAATAATTCGTACACGTAAAATATTTTTGTGTGTTAAATTACAATCATGTTGACATTCTATTAGTATCATAACTCGTAGCTAACTTTACATCTTATCTAGGAATTTTTGCTGAAATTTTTGAATACGCCTCTGCTTTAGGGCCCTTGATCGGAATTGATGGGATGGTCCCTTGCTTGTTTCCGGAAAGTAAATTAGTTTATTGTCCTCCACGTGGTCGTATGCACTTTACAACTGCTTTTTTGACAGTAAAGTTTATTATTTATAATAATAATAAATTTATTGTCAAAAAACAGTACACTTCTAATAACAAAAAAGGCCCCATTTATTTTTCTAAGTCCCATGCTCTGACCTGTTTTGGATCTGTTAGGTTTGCAACGGATCTCTCCTCTTGCTTTCACTTCGAGAGGGCAAGATTCGTTCGACCAATCGTAGGTCTATTGGAAACGGCGCCTATATTTGGAAGACATCGTACGGCGGGTAAATCGTAACGAGATAAAATGTTTCATTACGCCGCTATTAAAGAAATAATTTGTATTTTTTTATTATACACATTTTGGACTTCAATAACAAAAATATTCTGTATATTCTTGACTTCAATAAACTTTACCACTCTCTATATTTAAACGACATCTCGAGATTCGTTGTCTCGAGAGGTCTTCATAGGCAATGCAAAATATATTAGACATTCTATAAAAAACCTTTGCGTAATACTGTAGTTTTTGAATATAATTGAACAGAATTTGAATATAATTGCAAGATATCGTATGGAATTGGTATAATTCGAATCACAAATTACTTATAAATATTCCTATAATTTCTTATATTTATACAGTGAAGTAAAGAAATCAAATCTCATTGCCTACAAGTGATGTGTATTGTCGAAAGTAATTTCACATAATTTGCGATTCTCTTAAGTTTTTCATATATGTGAAAAGGAATTAAATAAATATAGAAAACGTTTGTCTCAAATATGAACTAATAACACAAAAGTTTAATTCTCAAGTTATAAATAATATAAAACTACTTAAGGAACAGATAAATTACATCTTCTAGTGACATATTTATCCACGATATAACAATTTGGTAGTAATCGTGCAACCTAAAACAATAAACAGATCAATAATATGAAAACCTCGATTCAGATATGAAAAAATAAAAAAAGACATATCCCTTTTATTTATTCCAATCAAATTGAAATGTATTAACTCATATTAATACCATAGTTTCTTTTCTTTATCTTCCTTCCTATTTCATTCTTTCTTTCTCTTTTTTTCTTTTTCTTTCTTTCTTTCTTTTTCTTTCTTTTTCTTTCTTTCTTTTTCTCTCTTTCTCTTTTTCTTTCTTCCTATCATTCTTTCTTTATCTTTCTTCCTATTTCTTTCTTTCTTTTCTTCTATCTTTCTCTTTCTTTCTTCCTCTTTCTTTCTTTCTCTTTCTTTCTTCTTCTTTCTTTATTTCTCTTTCTATCTCTTTCTTTTTCGTTCTTTAATTATTTTTTCTTTCTTTTTCCCTCATTCCTTTCTTTCTTTCTTTCCTTGTTTCTTTCCGCGTTGTGTCTTTCTTTCCTGTTCATCGTTATTTAAAAGCAAATGTTTCCAATATCTTATCTTATCTGATCAGACAAGCATTACTACCCTAGGTCTCAAACTATCCAAGTGTAATAAAGATGTGTAGTTTTTCAACCTCTGTATTTCTATTTTTAGCAAGTCATACAAATATGAATGCTATTTCAATGCTACGAATACTGTTAGTTTAATTCAACAAGTGCATATAACCTTTTTTCTTTATTAAATTTTGTGCTCCAAATGTATAATGTGATAAATCTAGATGCTATGTGAATGTATTTGTATTGAAAATATTGTTTGGATATAAATTAGACAACTTAAGGCATATCCATTTTCTATTCAATATTTTTATTACAATCAAGTATACTTTTACATAGTTCCAACTTCACTAATGTTGGTGAGCGTAGTAAACAATGCTATGATGTATTAACATACCACACTTACTTTTCAGTCAGAATTAGAATCTCTCGAATTGCTTTTTGTATTATTGATTGCTTTTTAATTCAATACTGAATAATTTCTGCATGGTTTAATTGAAATTACAAAAACTTTAAAATATTCCTTGTGAAATATATTATTGAATACTATCATTCACAAATGAACAAACTAAAAATAACTTAAGAGATCAAGTATAGAAATTATTTAAAAGAAACTGTGAGCTAGTGAACTAAGGAATAATTACTTAGGAAACGTTTCAACGTAATGCAGATTGAACTTCGAAAGTGTTCCAACTTTATCTCCTTTAGTAGCTAGCCACATTGACAGATTGGTCGTAATGCAACGTTGGCGCATTGACAATTGCTCAGCGTATGTTTTAAGACTTTCCTAAGCAATGTGAGAGCATGAATTAAGGTTTCGTACATTACAGCTCCCAAACAGATATTACGAGTTGAATTGTGGTATAAACCATTTTCAAAAATCAGTTCACAAGTGTCTCTGGGAAAATTTCAGCGATCTAAATTTCTAATTTTACAGCCAGTAAAAAGTAGAACGCCATATTAAAGTATTATGCATAAGTAACATAAATATTACAATGAAAAAACATATTTCGTATAATATCCCATATTTGTTGAACACTGTCTGAAAATATGAAATTCTCTGTTGAATTGACGGCAAAATGTTGCGTTAATTGGAGAATATTCTAGATTTAAAGTAACAAGACATTAGAATATGACACTGAATCAGGAATACGCCGAACTACAAGTTACAATAACTTAACATATAAAACTAAATACGACNTTTACTGTAAATATTATACCGAATGTCTGACTAATACGTTTATCTTCACAAATGTAACATCCATGTTGCTTCGTAAAAAGTTATATACCGGCAAAGAATGTTTCTAAATGACAATGTTCCTTTCCTGCTCTGGAAATCAATAAATAATACTGAATATCAATAATAACATTATAAATGAGGAGTGAGTTAAGTATGTAGAATATATAAAGTTTTTCAATTGTAAAAAAATTCGTCAACGAGGTTTTATATTATTGATCTGTTTATTTTTTTAGGTTGCACGATTACTACCAAATTGTTATATCGTGGATAAATATGTCACTAGAAGATGTAATTTATTTGTTCCTTAAGTAGTTTTATATTATTTATAACTCGAGAATTAAACTTTTGTGTTATTAGTTCATATTTGAGACAAACGTTTTCTATATTTATTTAATTCCTTTTCACATATATGAAAAACGTAAGAGAATCGCAAATTATGTGAAATTACATTCGACAATACTCATCATTTGTAGGCAATGAGATTTGATTTCTTTACTTCACTGTATAAATATAAGAAATTATAGGAATATTTATAAGTAATTTGTGATTCGAATTATACCAATTCCATACGATATCTTGCAATTATATTCAAATTCTGTTAAAAACTATATTTTATCACAGTATTACGCAAACGTTTTTTACAGAAACTCTAATATCGTTTACATTGCCTATGAAGACCTTTCGAGACAACGAATCTCGAGATGTCGTTTAAATATAGAGAATGGTAAAGTTTATTGAAGTCAAGAATATACAGAATATTTTTGTTATTGAAGTCCAAAATGTGTATAATAAAAAAATACAAATTATTTCTTTAATAGCGGCGTAATGAAACATTTTATCTCGTTACGATTTACCCGCCGTACGATGTCTTCCAAATATAGGCGCCGTTTCCAATAGACCTACGATTGGTCGAACGAATCTTGCCCTCTCGAAGTGAAAGCAAGAGGAGAGATCCGTTGCAAACCTAACAGATCCAAAACAGGTCAGAGCATGGGACTTAGAAAAATAAATGGGGCCTTTTTTGTTATTAGAAGTGTACTGTTTTTTGACAATAAATTTATTATTATTATAAATAATAAACTTTACTGTCGAAAAAGCAGTTGTAAAGTGCATACGACCACGTGGGGAGCAATAAACTAATTTACTTTCCGGAAACAAGCAAGGGACTATCCCATCAATTCTCATCAAGGGCTCATGGACACTGGCGGATTTAATAATTACAAAATAAATTATTTAATAAATACGCACTGTTATCCATTAATTATTCAAAATAAATTGTAGACTAAGTGCAGTAAAAATTTGAGATTAATGAAACAAAAGTATTAATGACATTCCCGCCCAAGGAAAATCCGCCACCACCCGGAGCAAAACTGGAATAAAACCCGGGCCAGGACTCACTTAATAGTACAGAGGGTTTCTTATTAGCGTCTAAAAACGATCTTTTACAAGTAAGGAATAAACCGAACACAAAGAATGTTTCTTCTCAGAAATGATATAATTCGAGACCAGAGATCACATTTACATCGTTTCGGTTTAATATCAAATGTGCGTGTTCTGTCAATAGCTGTTTGTTTATGTGACAGATTTTGTAAAATAACTACGTTTATGTTCATATTCGTTGGATTAATGTTACTTCTATTTCTTGAATCGACATATTTCTATTACCTGTACATAGCGATTTACTTAAAGATAAATCGGAGAAATGAAAAAAAAATGAATTCTCGCAAAAGCATTATATTGCGCATCATCTTATATTTTAAATATATTCCTTGAATATATTTAAAATACATTTTAAATATATTCCTATAATAAAAAATGAAAAGATTTTAAATATTTGGAATTAACTCAAGACATTTTTCTCTTTTACAGTTCGAAGACGTCTATTAAGAGAAATTATAATTGGAACCATTGTTTATTAAATCTATATTCCGAAGAGAATTTTTTTAAATACTCTGACATTCATTTTTTTTACGCGTATTTGACTTAAATAACCGTTCCAATATTTCTATACATCCACGCACTGATTTTTGTCAAGTCATATCAAAGCGTGATGTTCAGTCACGCGACGTTATTTATTAAATTACTGCGAATACGGAAATTTTAATCGCATCAATATATTTGCTGAAACATGTGACGTCTCACAAGAATAGAAAGAAATTCACAAAAACCGGAACTGTCGCGTGACGAAGCAGATATTTCACAGACCTCGTGAAGACGGAAGACGGAGTCATTTGGGAGACTGATAGTTTCCTTGAGACAGGATGGATGAGAGCGAGGGAAGCATATGACGACGCATTCGTACAAAATGCTTTATGGCTCGTCATGAATTCCCTCTTTCTTTACATCTGTTTGGTTATCACCACGAAGAAAATATTATTTTCGTCCCACCGCGTGTGATTCCAAAACAAACACACGTGAAGCATGCGAGACAAGGTTTATATAATGATTTCAATCGGGAGAAAACTTACGTTGTAGATATTGTGACGAATTAACAAAATACAGTGGGGTCTCTTTAACTCGAAATACTCTCTAAGAAGAAGAAATTAGCCATTCCCTTCCGTTGAAGTACAACTCGAATTATTGAGACGTTATAACTCCAACTAAATCTTATTTCCCTATGATGTACTATTCATACATATCACGCTTCGAACTACAAATCTAGCGGACTCTGTAACTCGAAAAAGCAAAATGTAAACTTCGCGGCCCCTGTAAATCGAAATTCTTCCCGCAAGACTCTTTTAACTCCAAGCAATACTTTCGTTGTCAATAACTAATTCCAAAAAATGATTTCGTACTTTCATTGAAAGATGTAGTGATATCGAAGACAATATAGTTAGTGCCTTGTTTGGAATCGAAAATAAATTGACAAAGAATGTTAATCCCTTGACTCAAAAGAAAATACAGTTTTCTTTCAATAAGTGCATATTTTCAAGTTGTTCCTTTAACATAAAATAATCCTAATTCTTGAAATTATGGAGAACACAAATGTAGTGAAATGAATCTCTATAAGTCGATTTTTTAAATTTTCGAATGACTTCTATAACATATGCTTCTAACTCAAAATTGATTAGTTAAAAACTACTTACCTCGACGTCCTCCATAACTCGAAAACTCGAAACTTATAACTTTTCCCTTGAAGTTCGAGTTAAAGAGGCTCCACTGTATAAAGAAATCACCGCATATTTTATTCTTAACTAGTACAATTTGTTTTTTGTCTCGAATATTAAGAATCAGAGATGACAAAACAAATATTCATGATCAAAAAATGTTTGTGATAAAATATTTTATTGGTTATGAAGACGCCATGCATTACATCACTAATTATAATTACAATTATTTCATTTAATTGGCCGGTGAGATATGTTTTTTATGTGTAAGTCAGAATAAGTATTTGTTGCTCAGTTAATTTACGCCAATTTACGATATTTTAAGAGATTGAATTCTACCTGGGTTATTACTAACTTAAGACCCCTCAAGAAGTGGACAGCACTAGCTTTTCTAGAAATTATTTGATAGAAAAAACCTTGAACCTTCTAAATCTTGACCTTGAGCTCAGTCATTAATAGACACTTTAACCCCAGGCTACCCAACATTTCTCCTTCCCAATTCCCTCGCCGAAGGCACGAGAAAAAGAGCACACTATATAGCCCGAACCTCGCCAAAAGACAAATAATACCTAATCAATTAAATACCTTTCTGTATTAGTCCAAATTAGCAAGTAATTTTATTAAATGAGATACATAGTACAATGCAAATTCATTGAATTAGATGTAAGATGCGAATAAAATGTAACAGATCACGTAACTGAGAAACCTCTGTTTTGATAGATTATGATTAAAATATTGCGTACATAATTTGATACATTGAAGAAAAGTAGATTGCTTAGATTTGGTGCAGCCGTAAATAAAAATAAACAAAACTTTCAAGGTTTCGTGAGTACTTACTTTCTTTGTACTGCAGCACATTCGGATGTTTTTCATGAATAACAACACACCGGAAACACACCCCTTTGCTGGAAAGAGAAGAAGAGAGAAAGTGTAAGTCCATTCGACATTATTACCCAAAATAAAACTTAATTTTATAACAATTATTATGAAAAGTTTCGGGAGAAAACTTATAATACTCTCACATAAAACTATTTCGTAGTCTCTAACATGCTCGCATTTTAATAAAACTGCAATAAAAAATACTTTATTTTCAAGAAAGCAAATGCTATATATAAGTAACACACATATTGCTGAGTTTTCTTTACCTAAACTTGTTTCCCACAAAAAAAAAAGTAGAATTGCTGTATCGACCAAACAACGAAGAAACTTTATATGTATAATGTGAAACAAGTAGTAATAAAAACTTTTGATAGGTTTCTTCTGTTGTGTTTGATGTCTCAATCTTTCACAAGCGGAACAAGAGTTTAACTTTGATTTATTTGGAACTTTGGGATAAAAGAAAGAAGAAAAACTTGGAAACAAAAAAACGCAGGTTTTACGCAAATGCACATGAAAACAATTTTGTTGACTCGACAGATAACTTGAAAGACGGTGGTGACATTGTTAGAAAGTTTATTTTGCTGGCAGTGAAGTTTGTATACGTTCGAATGAAAAGGCAAATGGAAAGATATTCAATTGTATGAACTATGTGGAATTTATATTTTTCTCATTTCTTACAGAAAAAAAAACATACCTCGTTTTTTTAAATTAGAAATTACAGAGGAAAAACATATTTTTTCCTAAAATTCTTAGAAATCTGAGGAGAGATTATAGACAATGTTATAATGACTTACTACTTTATATGCAATATTTAACGAGGAACACAATTTTTAGAAACATCAGTATCAAAAGGGGTAATGCAAACTTTTGAAAAAAAAACAGCTAAAAAGAAATGTGTATCTCAGAAACCAGAACGTTTTCTCAATTTAAATCGAATAATTCAAGTTAAAAAAAAAACTTCAGGTATGATAATGTACAATGTTAACCGACGACTATTACATAATAAACAAACAAAAGTGTTTCCGCACATATTTCTGCTGTGTACCCACACGTGGACAACACGTGTGGTAAGTTTCGACCAGGGGAAAATGGAGACGAGTCGAGAATCGAACCGAGGACCCGCGGAAGCAGGGGGTGTTAACTACCCATTCGCCTTCCATAACTATACATCACTTCCATCCAGATCTAACCCTGGAAGATATGAGACACGTCATCATACCGGAGGTAAGTGAAACCAGGCACCACACGACTACTTCCACGTAGGCGCTGAAATCATGTAGTCTTGAGTTGGCACTACCACATCTTGTCAACGGACTGTTCGAATGTAATGCTGTTGCCACGAAATTAAAGGAAATATTGATGTTGATCTTGACCAATATATTAAATAACAGAAAGATATCTTCGAGGATTGGTCAACAATAAAAAAAAAGGATTCTTTCTTTTACAACGCCAACGTTTCAGCAATTTATTTTTACTTCATCAGGACTACAATGAACATACACAATTTTTCATTATTTATAGTACATTTTGAAACATGTTATTACCACAAATAACATATCGATGATTATTCCCTATCTAACTATGAACACTGTTACAAACATTTACCCAAAAAATCTTATTATACAAAACCACATACCTGTGTGCCGAAACGTTGGCGTTGTAAAAGAAAGAATCTTTTTTTAATTTTTTTTATTGTTGAGCAATCCTCGAAGATATCTTTCTGTTATTAAAGGAAATATTTTCAAATTCTATGTTGTTGCATTAAATACAGTTTTTGTGACAACGAAAATTTTGTACATAAAAAACCGTGAAAAATACTCGTTTTTTCTCGTATTCTAAAGAAAATCTTAGCTCCCTACAATTATTTTGTAAAAACTAGTAATCGATTTAACACCAAATTTTAATTGGTGGTAGATTTGTTTTGATGAACACGGTTGTTAAGTTTCAGGATTTAAACCTGACGACGACTTAATTCCAAGTCAAAACGTTGTGAGCTCTTCACGCAAAATGTAAATATTATTCAAAGTCCATAAAAGGTCGTAAGTTTTTAATTATTTTCTTCAAGATTTAGTTTCAATTTGTTATTTTTTATGCAAATTTTGTAAAACTACAGTAGCTTTGTTGTCTTACACCTAAACATTCCGTTCAAAGCACCGTTGGCGTCACCACATTACATTCGGCCAATCCGTTAAGGAGTTATGAAAGCGTGAACTCGAGTCTACATAATGTCTGCGCTGACAGTAAGCTGTTTGCGCTCAAGTACCGGTATCACACGCCCCATGTTTTAAGGTTGGTTCAGCATTTAATTCTCCGGTATGTTATGATTCTCTCTGAATTATTTGGAATTCCTTATATTCCTTATATCCACTTACATTAATAAATAAAATTTATCAAAGAATTTTAGCCTTTTTTGTTGGAGTTACGACTGAATAATAAGATCACCACATAAAAATAGAAATAAGTCGGGGCTGGCATTAGATGTAGCAAACATATCTGCCCGTACACCACTAAATAAGCCATTGATTGCTGAGAGCTATTCACACTACACCTAGTAATTTACTCATAACGAATTTCTAGTTACAGTTAGCAGTAAATCAACACTAAATATTTTTTGCTATAAACAATATATAAATAGATAAGAGATAACTCAAAAAACGGGGAAATACAAAAATGACTTTTGGCGGGCAAGCTGAAAATTGGAGTAGCGAAATGAATGAAACGTAAATCAGAATATGCCATAGGAAGGTGACAGAGCAGTTTATTCACTTTTTCCTTTGCAACAATCATACTTTTAACTCACAACTTCCGAGTACCTACTCGTGGAGGAATTTTTAATTAAAATGTGCATCCGACGCTTTGGTACGCGAAAACCGGGCTTAAGAGCTACCGGACTTGGAATCGCCTGTGGTGACTTATCCCCTGAAGGGGGATGTGACCCAGGTTCATCGGAGGACGCGTACGGACTAGGGAGTCGAGGCGGGTGGTGTAGTGGATAGCACACCTCCGGCCAGAGCAGGTCGTCCCGGGTTTCAGTCCCGGTTCGTCGCAATTTCACCAGGTCCCTGACGTAGCAAACAATCATACTGTTAGTAGTTCTCAATTCACAGATGTAACTTTCGTGATTTTATTAAATGTCATATTTGATGAAAGGTAACGGATGATTTTACTGGAATAATACGTTGTACATCAATTAAGTTAAGTACCATCCACTGGCAAGAAATAATATATAGATCATTCAACGAATATGAAAATATTATCACTGAAACAGAATTTAGGGCATCAAATCATTCCAA
Source organism: Laupala kohalensis (assembly GCA_002313205.1). Classification (NCBI taxonomy): domain Eukaryota; kingdom Metazoa; phylum Arthropoda; class Insecta; order Orthoptera; family Trigonidiidae; genus Laupala; species Laupala kohalensis. The sequence goes on along the minus strand of NNCF01128851.1, from coordinate 22,946 downwards.
CCCAAAGGGTAAAATTTAAAGCTCTTCTACAAGTTGTGGTATGAGACTCGTAAAAATTAATGCATTCTTGGGGGACAGTTTCCCGTTAAATATTCCATTCACGAGGTTACGCTCCTGCTGCCAAATAATACGAAATTAATGCACAAACCCGAAACGGCTCGATGACCAGAGTTCAACAAACCAATGGGCGTGATATTTAACTTTTGTACCGACAATTCTGATTTAAAACTATTTATATAAATCTATTGGGAAGGGTAATAAATAAGAAAGAGTATATGAAACAAAATAAAATGAAAAAAATGTAAAAAGTCGGTGAGTTCAAAGTAAAACACACATATTCCTTTGTTTTTCCTCTTCAGTCACGTTTAATTATTATTTTAAAGATTTGCTGATGACACAAATCTACTATGTAAACATGTCTTAAGGTTTAATTAAAAAAAAACAGTATCTGAATTAGGATAGGGGACAGACTTATTAAGATGTGTTTCATACAGCAAGAATATTAGCCCGTCCACATGATGACACTGAGTATAAAACAACCTGGTTTTTGAAGCGGTTTCTTGAGAATTACCCCATTTTAACAAATTCTGACCAATTAGGATAATTGTCTTGTCGACGTAATACCAAATTTTACGTTCCAGGAGTGAATCGCCAACTCAGAGATCAACTTACACATAAATGAACTTACGATTGCGATTGGCTTCGACTATCGATAGATAACTTATCGACATCTTAAACGATGAATGCAAAATAGTTTACCGCATGTCACTGTCACAAAATTCAAAATCAGCAATGATGAAAAATGAAATTAAAAGTTGAATTAAAATTCTTGGCAATTTTGAAGTTTTGCATAATCTATAACCTGAAGTAAAACCATAGACCTCTTCTTCTTAACTATTGCGAAAGTAAGACAACCCTATATTCTTCTACTTTGGTTAAAAGAACTAGTCATATAAATAAGGTATAATGTCATTTAACAAAGTATAGAAATCTAACCATGCAAACATATGACACAATGAAACATTCTTATTTTTTATATCCCTGTACAAAGAAAAATAATATAATCTGTTTTTTTTTAATTTTAAATATCTCTTTGGGTTACATAATTGGACTCGCTTCGACGCTCAATCTTTAGTGCTTGAGGCTCTAGCTATACGGCACCTTGTGCTACAAGTCATACATCCGGCTCAACATGAATAGTTTGTCTATTTGGGTACCGTCCCAGCATTTGTCTAAAATGAACGTGAATGATTCGTTCACTTACTCGTTCACGACGACGAACTTGTCTCCTTCAGATGAGATGCACCGCCCTTTACTGCTGAGTCGATCCCTTTCGATGTAGATGGGCTGTCGCACTCCCGATTGGAACCAGGCCCCTTCCCATCGAGGAGGGAAACGGCACTGTCCTGTAACAAGAAAGAAAATAATCTATTATAACCATGCAACAGACATCTTAATATGTGCAAAACAATGGAATCAAAGTGTAATGCTAGCTACGTAGTTCAAACAAAGAGAGGGCTATAAACTAGAATCCAGCAGCACAAACGAAATTTAAAATCAGTAATTACCTCACATTACATTAATAATGATCACTTGATGGATTGGGAAAATACATTAATTTTGCACAAATAATTTAATTATTACAAACGTACATCATTATAAAAATGCACGCTGGAGTTTGAATTTATGCACATACAATGAAAAAACTATCTGGTTTATACAATACAATATTATGACATGTTCGTTTCTGCTTTTTGTAAACATATTTTGTGTTTATATCATGTTCATTTATCCTGTTATGTTTATTGTTATAATTTGTTATTACTTGATCACCTGACGACGGCGTAAATCCACGTCAAAACGTAGTGAGTTCTGAACAAAAGTAAAAGTATTATCGTCCGAAAAACGGTCGTAAGTTTTAAAGTATTTGATTAGAATAGCATCAAATATTCATAGTGGAGTTACACAAGTTGTGCCGTCGCGCATCGAGGTGGAGGGGACGTTGACCAGCCCATGAAACGTAAGAAATTGTTCGAGAAGAAAGTTAAAGGAGTTGTACAGGTGGACGTATTATGTTTGACTGTGTTGCAGACGTGAAATGAAGTCGTCATGCGCCCGCTCCAAAAAGTGTCTTGAATATAATTAGCTTGCATTGCGCATGTTCGGGACGGAAACACCTTCTCTTATTCCACTATGTCAAATAGTAGGTATTCACACGACGAAATATTAACTCTTGTAAGAATTATAACATAAACTATTTTAATATTCTTTAACACACTAAAAAGTTATCTTATTCCCTCCGAGATTATCCACAAAAATAAAGATTTTTGTAAGGTTATCCTGGAACAAAATTATCATAAATATTTATTATGAGCTGTCCAGAAATAGACTTCCCAATGCTTTCTAAATTAATTCTCATGTTCGGTTTTGATACATCAATTTGTTCGTGAGTTATCGGGAAAGAAAATTCCGAACACACACACAAACATATGACACTGGACGTCATCTCTAAGTTTTGAAGAAAAACAGACTTTTTCCTGGAGGTAATTCGTAAAGATCTTAAGAGATTTCGAATTTCTTTCCGACCAGTTAAAACACTTTCCTTATATAAATAAATAATAAATAAATAAATTTATTGTCAAAAAACAGTACAAACTGCGTATGACCATACTTTCTGTATAATTGAAAAAATTGAAAATTCGTCTCATAAGAACAATATGAGCCATAGTTCGTATTAACACGTCAGTTAATTGAATGCTAATGAGTATTTATTGATCTAAAAGTGAAATATGAATATCAGAAATGTATTAAAGCCGAAGAAAAAAATACTATGGGACAATTACACGATGAAATATATTCCGTGCATACAAATAATTGCAAACTTGTCATTGATATTTGAATTTACATTTAAATTTCACGCAGTACTGCACTCTATCTATGAAATCATACAGAACAATTTCCGTGTCGAGGCGAAATTTAACACTTTTTCTTCTCTATTAGATGCGTTTACATTATTGATCTTCAATGTGCACGGGTGGAAAATTCTTTCAATGGTGTCTCACGTAATTATAGGGAAAGGAAAATGAATATACCAAAAGTATCCTCTATTGACATTGTATATAGACAGAGTTGCCAAAAAAAAAAAATGTCTCACATCATGTTGGCAGAATTGGTGTCTCGAACGTTTTCTATCCGGACAATATAAATATTTTTTTTTACAAACATTAAATATATCATTCAACCATTCGGTGATCGGGTGGGGTATACTGACACCCAAAATATACTGCGTTGTTTTCGCAGAACGTAGACTTAATTGTTATGCATATATTTCTTCCGTGTACCCTACACGGGGAGAATATATGTGGTTACTTTCAGTCAGATAAAAATGGCGACGAGCCGGGAATCGAACCCGGGACTCATGATTTGATCGCAGGGATGTTAACCACTACATCACCCGTTCGCCTTCCACAACTATACATAATTTCCACCCAGACGGGGTTTAGGTGTGGGTGGCAATGATGTACAGTTGTGGAAGGTGAATGGGTGGTGAGTGGTTAACATCCCTGCGATCAAATCATGAGTCCCGGGTTCGATTCCCGGCTCGTCGCCATTTTCACCTGACCGAACGTTATCATAATTTAAATTATTTGGATATTACTAATTATTATTTGGTGTTTTCTAATTTTAGATCGTTTTATGTTAATTTTGTTAATCATAAAGACAACAGTGCACTAATCTGAATGGTGTGATAAAGAGGCATTTGTTAAACATCAATTTTATGAATCAAAAACTGATTACATTCATAGAATGATATAAGATGATGCGTAGAAAATTAGTAATAAAATAATACAATGGTACGGTCTACTCTGCCATAATCCTTTTATAAGCAAAAACCTTTTCCTCTCGCTCAGCGAGCATCATCAGTGCTTTGAAACTGACGATTTCGGCGTAAGTGTTATCATCCCTCAGAGCCGTGGTCAAGAATTCGTGAAATTTTGCGTTCCACGAACCCCAAAAAGTTAACTTAGAAGCGAGAACTGTTTTGATTTTGGGTCAGAAATAAAGCGAAGTAAACCTTCTTTACGGAATTACACATACCTTATCGCACAACGTTTATTATTCATTTCTTTTACTGAATCGCTTAAGGCGAGGTTCAGACCATTAGGCTCGCTCTTCTACCTGGGTAAACGAATTCGGAAAGAGAGATGTTGAATTGCATGGGAACGTAATGGCACCGAACCAACATTCGTCTGGACTAGGTGAGGGAAACCCCAGCTGAAAACTAGTTCGGTCGAGCAGGGATTGAACCCACGCCCATGTCTCGGAGGTGCTCCATGACTGTACCGCAGTCGGTTTTTGTATAAGGGTAAAACAGTCTGTTGAATGCAACTCACAAACATCTGGAGAGATTGGTATAATTTAAAAAATCTGTAGTGCGCCCCACCTAACTTTCCAATTATAATTCATAACAAAAAAACTAAACAATCTACATTGCACTAGAAGTTTTAGAAAAAAAGAAAAAATACATAATATATTATATTCATAAAACACGATGATATGTAAAAAAAATCAACCGGTTTAAAAATATTTATGCTCACAACATAACATAGTAAACTCCTGAATACCACATTAGCACATAGAAGCACAGATTGAATTGAATTATTTTCTGCCTTAAAATCTTTGCAATCGCCTTATACAAGTAAGCTGACCTAAGAACCGCTCCTACAAGATTTCACCAAAATTTTGATTTTAAGAAACCAGATGTGGAGCGCGGTTTGTAAATGAAGTCGATAGGAGCTGTCCAGAAATAGGCTTCTATTCCCAATGCATTCAGAGTCAAACATGAAGTTTAGTTTCGAAACATCAATTTGTTCGTGAGTTAACGGGAGAACAAAATTCTTAACATACACACACATACGACATTGGACATTCGAAAATCGACTCTCCTGGAACCAATCCGAAGAGATCTAAAAAAAGAAATTATTTGCTGCGTCCGATTACGATACTTTCCTTATATATTGTGTAATTGGAAAGTAAAAAATCTAACAAAACTTCCCTTATACTTACTTAACGTGTACCAGTACAATCGCGAGATAAAAGTAAGAATAAATATCAGCTTGACAGAATGGAAATTCCGTTCAAGTTCTGACAACCTCCGTAACTCTCTCCTTAGTTCGCTGCCAGTAAAGAAGTGTTCTCGAGATAATTGAAGATTTGCAGTCCTCTCTCATCGCAAATCACTTCCTCCCCCACTCCCCCATTCCACACCGTCACCTCCACTTCTCTTCCCCCCCCCCATACACCAACCCCCCTCGCAATAAGGGACTGCTGATTCGCGGTTGTTTGTCAATATTATCGGTTTTCCCCAAAGGCAATTTCATTCCCTCCGCCAGAAAAAGGAATCTTAATTTCTCTAATGGCTAATCTTCGTGGCAGCCAGAGAAGTAAAGGAAAATAATAAAAAAACGCCCCAAGAACGAAACGCAATCAAAAACTCTGAATCTAATTTCTGCGTAGTTGTCTGGACGTGAGCTCCTAAAAAAGGGCGGAGCCTCCCAGAAGTCCATCATCGCTTCGTAGAAAAGAACAAGGACATGAAAATAACAGCGAAGGAGGAGGAGAAGAAGAAGAAACATTAGCAATTTTCGCGTCGAAAGTTTTGATGTGCGTCTATAAAAAGGAGACGTGAGATTGAATTGCAGTACTGTCTCTGTGAACACTCCTGGGAGTGATAAAATTTTTAGAGGGTAAACATGACCGAAGAAATTTTAGAATTTATGCTGAAGGTGGCACGAACATTGATTTCCTTACTGTAGGTTTGCTCAAGACGGACGCGGAGAGCGGGAAAATAAATCACTCAATGCAACCACGGAAAGCTATTTCATGTCATCGTAATTGTATGGTTAAAATATTGGATGGTCCAACTAACAATCAAGCTGTAACATGCTTTCAAAACTATTCAATGTATTGAAATGTTTCTTTTCCTGTTAGCTTCATACAAAGGTCAAGTACTCTGACATATACAATAAATTGATAGATATATCTACGTCATGCTTTCTCTGCTTTCTAAATTAAACAACCGTATTATTTTTTATTGACCTCTACATCTGTTTGTTATTCATCGAGTGTATTTTACCTTTTTATAAACAGAGTAGGTTCAAATACCTTTAATTGATTACCAAACAATTTAAAACATAAGAAGCTTAAAATTATTTCAACATAAACTAAATAATTGCTTCTAAATAAAGATTAAGTAAAAGATTTAATGAATATAATTCAGAAGAATATTTCATTGCGTATGAGAGTTGCAGTAATTTCTTTACTGTATAAATGAAGTAAAATAAATGTGGGCGTACATGTTAAAGAAACTATAAGTATCCGTAGAAAAAAAACTATAGAAGAAAGTGTTTTTATTTTGTATTTATTCACTTTTTAAGACCAGTAGTGAACAAGTGATAAGAAAAATCTCGCACTGCAGAGACCATTCCGCCCAGTTCACCTAGAGTTATCGACTGTCTCATGATAAAGAGATATAATTCGTTGTGCTGGCCATCATTACCCGACAAGAAGAGCTGTATTTTCCACTTGTTCGCATATTTTGCTGTACTGCTTTTAAATGTAGAATAAAACATTTCCAATTTTTAGACACAGTCATAATTAGGGGAGTCCTATTTAAGGAAGGGAAGGGATTTGTGAAGTGCACTAAAGGGGTAAATCGAGCGTTACGGTCATCAGCGCAATAAAATGAGCTATAAAAATTATTAATGTTTTAGATGTTTCAAGGTCACATGTCTTTATATTCATTACTTTTTAGTTCAATCATTTATTTAAGAATTTTTAAGTTCAGTTCTCTGTGATATGTATTTTTGTACATGATATTGTATTTCCTTATATTCTGCCTCCGAGTAAAATCTACCCATTTGTAGTTACATAAAATATTATTTATACTACATACACAAAAAAATCTTCACATAAATTATCACCACAACGTACCTTAAACGTTACACAAAAGTATTATCGGAAGGGAAAATATACGTTACTCCCAGATAACACAAAACACTCATGTTATTTGCGAAAAAAAAAATGTATTAAGACGACAAGGTGTTGTTCTAGACTTCATTCAACTGCCGGATATTGAAACTGAAAACAACCCACATCTTTGCTGAGGTGTCACAAAATGCACCTAGAGTTTCTTCATCAGAGTGTCTCAGTCCCCAACAGACGTGCAATTTCTCCGACAACCAGTGATACGGTGTTCAAACCCCATGTCAATTTGACGCACCCAAAACCCCCGTAACCCCAAAGGACGATCGTGCTCTATATCCAGCCTCGGGTGGAGAAAGTCGCTAGATACAGCGTTTTCATCCCCCATTCTCCTTCCCTACTTTGCTCTTCGGGCCAACACCCATGTCACATGTCTTATTTCCAGCGGGTCGAAGGTGTCAGCCTTATTAGGTTAGAAGGAGGTCAAGTGATGGAGACGTAGCGATGGAGCTGCGTCGGAGGTAAGAAGTAAAAGGTTCTTCGATGGCACAAGAAACGAGCTATGAAGGATGGGAGTCCAGTTTCATTTATTCCAAAGATTTAGATATTTGTAACGTAATATTACCTCATCTCCAACAAAATCATAACAAGACTTCCGTAATTTTAAAAAAATAATTTTCTCTTTTCAATTTTCTTTGTGCATAAACAAAAGAGTAAAAGAAATATCTTCTACAGATCTCTAAAATTTTGATGAATGGACCACATAATTTTTGTCATTTTTATCGTAATCCTCTTAACTTATTCCTCACACATATGCAGCGCTTCTGACAATGTCTTTAATGCAACTATATTGTCTTTCGTACTAAAATCTAACTAAATTCTTAATTAGAACAAACATTTTGTCAAAAAACAACAACAAAGTATTATGATCTTATAAAATGGTCCGTCAATTTTTTATTTTCATTTCATTCGCTTACAATTTCTTGGTTCTGAATTAAAACGGAAAGAAAATAAAATGAATTTCTGTGACATATTCAGGTAAAATACAATATATTATTTCACAAGTTACATATTTTGTTTCTACTATAACATGTAGTGGTTAACACCCCTGCGATGAAACAGGAATCCCTGGTTCGATTCCCGGATCGTCGCCATTTTCACCTGACCGAAAGTTATCATAACATAGATTATTTCTCAGTGCTTAGATACAACTAAACAACTTCGGGAAGTAAGCAGTTTCCTGAACTTTAATGCAAACCTCCACGTCCAGAACCGTTACCAGAACAACTCAGTTTGCTCTTAAATGAGTACTGAATCTGTTCTGTGGGTCAAAGCGGCCACGTCGAAATGTAAGTCATATCACAGCCCAAAATATTTCCTCACAGTCTATGCGGGAAACCTAACAAATATACTCCGTACAATCATGTAACTGAATACTCGTATATAGGCAAGCTAATGGCATCTCGACCTAAAAATAACAGTATTCCCAGGTTTATATAATTTAAATTTATATTTTTTGTAATGAAATGAAGAAATGATAAAGAGTTCATTTAATTAGTTCACATTCATTTCCAATTTATCTGCACCACATCATGTTTCACACACATGCTACAAGACGAATACACAAAAATCCTCAGAGAAACATTCCTGTATGTATAGCTTTGATAGCGTCGACAACTAAAGAATTTCAAAGTTCGGAGCGATACTTTGTGAGAGATACGTCAAAGAGCACACATTAACATTCTCCACATTCAACTCATGGCACCATCATCAACATCACTGCCGCATGATCACCACATATGTCTCAAAGTGCGACGGCATCCTCCGCACGAAATGCCAACATTTCTGAAGCCAATGTGGCAATTTTTTCCTGCCCGAAGGACCAACGGCTGCGGTCGAAGTGAGCAAGCATAAAAACTCCACTCTCGCCGCGCTGCAAACCCCGTCTGTTGCACGGTGATCAATCGTGAGGGACGGGGGAAACCACACCAGATGACGGCTGGTGCGGCGGCGGCGGAAGGGTGGCAAAACGCCGCAGATACAAAATTGTGCTCACGAGTCGAAACGCGCGGGAAGCCATCACGAAGTTGCTCCGCGGCCATTGACGTGTTTCAACGGTAGAAGAAACTTCGGGAAAGTTTGAAAGCTGACTATAAATTCCTCTTTCCGCATCCATTTATATGATGCAACCAGTTGCTGCTTAATACACCCGTGTGTGGCGGGTAACATACCCAAACTCCTGTTTTGAAAGAACGAATAATCAAGAATGTTTAATTCGAGTTACACTCAAAATATTGAAATAACTCAGGCAAAATAAAAATAAAAAATACGCCCAAACATTTGACTCAATCGGTTCAGTAGCATTCAAATTATTGAAAACAAAACAAAACTTTAAAACACACGTGAGGGACATAAAATAAAAACACAGGACCAGGACTCATGTTATTTTTAATAAAAATTCTAACAGTAGAAGATTCATCCAGCACACATTAATATTTTTCATCGGAGCAATGTTTCCTCCAGGCGATTCATACAAAGTTCGTTGAGAGGCTTTTTTTTTGTTTTTCGAAAAGTTCGTTCAGTGTTGTTTGTACTTTAAATAATTTAACTTTCACCAACTCCTGTACTCTTTCTAGATTCTTTATAATTCAAATTCTCCAAAACTTAAAAAAATGGTTTGGTTCTGTACCTCGCAAATATTTTAAAGCTTTTCGTCCATGCATCATAATTTAAAAAATCATGGTACGAATATTTGCTACCTACGAAAACACGGCTCAGTCAGCCATTTCTCACGTTGATATTCCAGTATTTTTTTATTAACGTGTTTTATACTATTCACGCCGAAATATGTGACTTAATACATCTTAAATGTATTCGGACTTCAGTATCAAATATGCGGCATACACCAGTCCAACTCAAACCGAGCTGAACGTGCTAAATATTTACGTCATCATATTGTTGCATTTTATGTGTGGTTTTGTTCTTTAGTGATGGTTATATATAACATTCCTGTACGGAGGTGTCAGTACGAGTAGTTAGATCATAAGAGTTAGTGACATTAGGAAGTCTGTTGTATTATATACCGAGAATGTCTGAAAACCCTTCCACTTAAAACAATCTTAATACAAATGTATTCTTAATTTGAGTGAATCTAAACTTAGGTATTCCCGTATTTTTAACAGAGTCATTATGATCTTGGAGAGTTATATTCGTATTACAACTACTACTACCTTAAATCACATCGTAACAGGATACCCACAAATTGAAAACAAATTGATCACACCACTGAATAATTGTTTGTATATCATAACATGTTACCATAGATCAAAGATTTGTTACTTTCAAACGTGATTCTATATCCCAGTAGTTTAAATTTATATTGAGACTCATTACAATTAATTAAATCTGTTATCTTCACGAGAGTATATCCATTAATTTCCATAACACATCATAAGGATTCTAATACGCACCAAACCAGGGGTCTCCAATATACCGCGCATGGTGTGCGAACTGTCTCATGAGCCCCTAGACTTATTTTTGTAACATATTTTCAACGTTTGAACCACAGTGTCAGATTTTGTCTCACTTCACACATCTCATATGTACACATGAAAGAATTGCACGTGAAATTTGTTTAACAAAATTTTCATCAAAATGTTGTAAAACACGCTTTAAAGATATGCATTTCGCTGGTTAATGCATTTTCTTAATTAACATTTAGTCATGGCAATTTCATCACACTCCTTAGACAAGAATAAAAATAGGTGTATATATATATATATATATATATATATATATATATATATATATAAGGTACATGTGGTTGTTACTTGGTAATAAATGTAGTGGGCTCTCCAGTCAACAATTTCTTTCACTTTGGCTCTCAAGTTAAAAAATTTTGGAGACCCCCGCTCTAAAGAAACAAATCAGATAAAAATCCCGAACTCACAGAACCCGTTGAAAGAGTACTACACGTGCCAAAGCGTGAATGCGATTCAATGGCTCATCCCCCCTCTCATTGTCCCCCCCCATCAACATTCACGTGACTTTAATCCCCGATCACTCAGTGGCTCTGCCTCATCCACGCGACGCCGCTGTCTTCCCCCTCATTAACTCACCGACTGATTAGAACCAGTGGCGACGACGCTAATTAAATGAACGCGGTCGAGCAAAAGCTCCACGGGAGTACGAAGGGTTGAGGGGTACGGGAAAGCACTGTCATCGCGGGAATGAGATGGACGTCGTGCGGTGGGACACTGAGGTATCTTGATATGTCGACGAATAAAAAAAATTAAATTCGTGGAGAGGTAAATTTTTCTTTTCGTTGGAACGGGGAGAATTGGAAGAAAAGAGAAGGAAAAAAAACAGTACGAAGGTGTAGCAATATACGATTTTATTCGTATAAGGCTCAATAGGAGCATTCCATTTTTTTAATAACGGAACGATATATTCGAGGATTGGTCATCAAGAAAAGATGATTTTTGCAATGTCAACGTTTCGGCAACAATATATCAATGATTTTCGTATTATTTCATAGATAGTGAGTAATCATTGTTTTATTCTTTGTGTTAATAAGGTGTTTGAAAGTAGTACTAGAAATAATGTAAATTGTGTATGTTCTTTGTAGCCCTGATGAAGGCGAAATGAATTGCCGAAACGTTGGCGTTGTAAAAAGAATCTTTTATTGATGACCAATCCTCGAATATATCGTTCAGTTATATAATATATGTTGGACAACATCAGCATCTTTATTCCATTTTTTACAACAATCTAATGCAAAGATACGTGTTAAAATGTTCGTTCTCTGCAAGTCTGTACCATATTTACGGACATTCGACTAAGTGATGCGTCAGAGCAATTAGTAATAATATTTTTTTTTTCATTGCAAGAGACCGGGACTGGAACCGCAATGTTCACCTGGTACTTGACAAATGCAAATTCTCCTCAGGTTTCATGAAAGCGAGTTTACTGCGACGCCACAATTCTATTAGTTTTTAGTGAGAAATGAGTTAAAACAAAGCTCAAAATGAAGTTCGGGAGAAAAAAATTCACTTCAAATGTAAGAGAAGGTACATCAAGGTAAAACTAAGAGGGAAATTTTGGTTTCACTAATTCAGTATTCGTCAACTTTTGGTCCGCCAAAAAATAATCACAAAGAAATATTAGCATTAATTTCAATTTTACTCGTCATAAAACAGTAAATTATGGTATTAATTGTGGTGTATCATGAATCGTGGTTTCAACTTTATGAAACGTGTTTCATCGTTGTTGACCTGACCTAACCGTTAAGAACCCACTAGTATCCAACTGTTACATTTTCAATTTGATTTGTCTACTGAATCAAGAATGTATATTGTATAATGAAATCGCTTTATCTATTCTTCTCCCTTTGTATGATCTCTACAATGAAGTAAAGAAAAGTTTCCAGAAGCACATTGTTTTTTTATTAATTTTACAATAGTTGAAAAAGCGTCATAACAACCCAGATGTGTCCATTAGACACTTAAGAAATTTATCAGAGTTTCCAAGTTTTAAACTATTGAAACTTCCAAGTAATCTGGTTTCAGAGTAAACTATTGTCGTTATTGTTCATATCATAATCTGACCTATCGATGATAGGTAAATGGTTTTTTATTTGTTTTAAAGTCCGACCAAAACTTTCTGCTACTGTTTACAAGTTATGTACTTCTGAACAGTATCACACGTATAATGTGTGTATTTTAGTTTCCGTCATTGAAATCCTGTGTTTTAATGGCTAGTAATTTGACTGATACAGATATCCGAAGTTCTTTAAAAGAGAGTGAAGATGAAAATTATGTGTGTTGTGAAAATGATACTGAAGATGAAGATTTCGTTTCAGATATTGTCTCTGACAATGAAAGCAATTGTACGGAAACAGTGTCTGAAGATGACCAGCAAATGTGCAGCAATAATGAAAACATATTAGATGGTGATGTGAATAATCCTTGTAATTCAGTTATATTGGTAAAGCTGGGACTGTGTGGAAAGCAGAACCGGACAAAACAGCATAATATATGTATTATACCGTGTAGTCCTCCCTGTTTTGTCCGGTTCAATAGTAAGTGACATAATTCATAAAGTTGTTCTTCCAATAGGAAAAATTATCTACAATCCCAGGAACAGTTTCAATTTATTTGAAGAGAAGAAGAATAAGTCTGAAATAAACCTCTACTATACTGCAACTAAGGGTGGTGTCGATTCCCAAGATGAAATGGTTCATGTTTAACACAAAACACAAAATTCTGCCGGAGTACAATCAGCCTGAAGATGTGAGCTGCAAGCAGAACCTAGGAACAGCGTTTTCACAAGTGTGAATGCAAAGATCACTTCAATAAAAAATACACCTATTGTTGAAGTAGAATTAATCTCATTGGAGCTTATAAAAAATAAGATTTCATTGTTCGGAAGTTTTGATTGCTCTGCTAATAATAACTTGAAATTAAGAAATAATTCACACTATTTATAATGTGAATTTTAGATAAATGTTTCAATTTGAGAAAAATTAGCATAAAACGAATTTTATGAGATACAATACGTATTTTCTTCCTCGAGCTCGTTTCTCGTAAAAGAAGCAGCCTAAAACAGATGAAAGTCCATCGTCATTCGACTGTCAAGATCTAGCGACAGCCACGCTCTCTGATGCAAGAATTCTGAATTTATTTTGCTGGCCTTTCGTGTGCTCGGTCGCTGGAGCTATCTGGTGGGGTAATTTTAAACTACCCTTTTGCGAGGGAGTTGCAGCTTGGATACATTCGCTGTTTACACAACGGCCTCCAGCCGGTTACTGAAGAATATACTATATCTTCAAGGCGGGAATGTCAATTTTGCTGAACTGCGCAAGCGCGTGTCGTACCTGCACGCAAGAGCCTGTTGATCGGCTCAGGTATACTTAATCTGTTACCTGTATGATCATTTCGAAACAGTTCATGAATACACAATTCGACGTAAGACGAACAGGTGGCCGATAGCTTTTCTCCAAACAAATCATAGATTAACATCTATGGATTATTAGAATTGCATCTTTCATATTAGGGAAAAGCTTCGTATCCTATTTCGTGAACGAAATAAGAAATATCTTCATATGAGAATTAGCAATCCTTATGTGGAGTGCAGAGGTGAGGAAAGAAATGATAAACCTAGTACCACATTGAAGCAACGCAGAATGTTGCAGGCACAAGCAAACTACAAGATGCAGTTCAAGCTAAAGAATCGGCGGTGGAAAGAAAGAAGCGCTGCCATATTTGTCCATCTAAAGTTTGTAGAGCCTCAAAACAATGCTGTGATAAATGTAATCTAAATGTCTGTTTTGAGCATTCAACAAGAGTCTGTAGAAGTTGTATTAAAAAATAATTAGTACAATTATTAATTTTTAAATTGTTCTGGTAATAAAATTGTGATTCCTAAGATTCTGTTCTATTACATGTCTTAAATTCTATATGATGTCCCCAACATACACTACGTGCCAGGAATGTTACAAACACATACTGGATCGATAAGGGTTAATTGTGTGTGTGAATTATTCGTGCATATTCAACCAGTATCATCGAAAGACACATTGTCCTAAAAGACAAGCGAGGCATGAATTCGTTCTTCTACACGTTCTTCTGTGAATTCTTCGACAAAGAGTAAAATAAACGAAATGCAAAAGGAGATGAAACAAATCTTTTATTTTTGTAACCGCAACATTGTGTTCAATGTCAATGTTGGCACAATATTGCGGAGTACCCCAAGGTTCAATTCTCGGTCCTATACTCTTTTTATTGTATGTGAACGACATGTCATGATCCACATCAGACTGCAAAAATGGTTCTATTTGACGTGACGTGATAAGAAAAATATAAAATTGTGTTCCGAATTACTTCGTCATACATAATGTCACGAAATTAATTTATTATAATAAAAAATATTAAAAGTACTATTGAAAAATAAAAGAAATATGCTATTTAATTTTTCAGCTTGAAATTATACAAAAATTTTGATGACAATAAAAATTTCGAGTTACAAACAAACAAGAATGACTCATTAGGTTTTCTCGTCAGACGACATTTGCCCAATTTCCATCCCGTGGCCGCCCGATCAATCGAAAGTGTGTAGTAATGACCTTGTTGGACTACGCTGATTTATAGGCAGCAAATGATTGTCAAATAAGCCATTGTTAAAGGGAAAAACATAAGGCGATGTTACATTTGCATGAGAACGATGTTGGTGGACTGAATATCTCACAACATGCGTAAGCCGAGTTTGGATTAAAATGGGGACATGAGAATACCTATTCTTAGAGTGCCTTAATACTCGTAAAACGACACATCGTCCTAGAGACAAGGAAGGTGTCAATATAAACGGATTCGCTCTTTCACTCGTTCTTCTGTGAATTCTTCGACAAAGAGTAAAATAAACGAAATGGAGAAGACGAAATGGACGGAGAGGCGATCGCAGGTTTGCGACTTTTTGAAAAGAAAAAATGTCACGTCACGTAGAACAGAGGAGTGGTTGATCATCCCGAAAGCATTATGCAAGGAGATGAAATGGAATCGTAAGCGAAAATGTAGTAAATGGTGTGGGACCTAGAAAGCGAACATAATGATCGTGGAGGGCAGAAACGGAAAATCGAAAGAAACATTGCAAAGCTTTTGTTCATTATGAAATAACTTGTCACAGTCCCGTAAACTCAACATGTTCAAATTATACATTTTCCGCGATGTTTCGAGAAATGTTCATTAGCATTATTATTATTAATAGAAATATGTAACTGTAATATTATGATGCATTTCTAGCGTTTACAAAGAAAAATATGCTTTGAAATTCGTTGTTAAAAGTTTTCGCGTTGCCAAACCGAATCGTATTTTCTCTTTAAATTTTTATTCGATTTACTCCAACAAAACCGCTACACACAGAAGCAATTATTGCGATTTTATAACTTTGGGTCGCATATCAACTATCCACTGTAAAGAAAGTATATGCTGAAAAAAACGAAGAAATTATTTATAATTTTATATTAAAATTGTGTGAATAAGGAATATAAAAAAAGAATTCAAACTGATATTTCAATGTCCAAACCAAAGAATATAAAATATGTAAGATTTAAAAAATTAAAGAAAAAATTAAAAATCTGGAGTGAGTTTCATCAAACTTTCCAATTATAATCCATAATAAAAATATCACACCAGTAAAAAGCCTACATTGCAATGAAAATATAAAAAAACAAAATCATATATTAATCAACAAAGCCTGAGGGAGATCAATACATATCTAAATATCTCGCCATTAAAAGACAGTTTTCCTGAATTCAGTAAACATCTCCTTCCCTGTATTATACTCGTAAGTCTTAATTATAGACAATCATTACAACTACAGAATTATTGTTCCACAATTCTTCCTTTATTACATTTGGTTACACTAGTGTTCAATGAACTACTTGACAGAGAAGGTTCAACTGTCAACCTTCTAGAATATTTTAAATTTTAATGTGAAATGTAACAAATGTAACTGGTTTCAATGTGATTAATGTGATTTTAAAGTGATATGTAACTGTTTATCTTCATACAATCCAAGCACTGGTGAAGACGTCAGTACACCTCGAAACGTTGGCAACCTGTAACCAAATGTAATAAAGAATTGTGAAACAATAATTCTGTAGTTGTAATGTTTGTCTATAATTAAAACATATAGTACAGGGAAGGAGTTGTTTACTGAAAATAAAAAGACACTCGAAATTTCTTCATTGTGAAAATTTTCCTGAATTATTATCTTCCCAACAAAACTCTTTGCAATTGCCTCAAAGGTGGATCGCAAGAAGACGCCAACAGGATAACTCATTTTTGCGTAATAAATTTTTTATCCATCTCGAAAACGGCGCGACGAACGGAAACGGTCTTCAGCAATCCGTACGCAGAATTCACTGAGCAACAAAAAAAATATTTTCATCTTTTCAAAACTTTGAATATTAAGAAATCGGAAGTGTAGAACGATGAGTCAAAGACGTCGGTGTGAGATCGTAACATAAATATGTTATATTCCCAATGCATTCTGAGATAAACCTCAAGTTCGGTTTCCATTCATCAATTTGTTCGGGAATTATCGGGGAAACAAAATTCTTAAGATACACTCACCCATAGGACATCATCACCAAAATTTAAAACTAGTCTCTCCTGGAGATATCGACAAAAAGTCCTAGATCTTTTTGACACAAAAATTATTTTGGACCTAGTACAATACTTCCCTCATACGTTCGTAAAATTGGAAATAAAAATTTCAACATGTTCGACGTCACTCTTTTCATTAGAGAAGTTGAATGCTGTTATGAAATACCTTCACTCTAAAGCCACGCGTAAACTTCGATGACAATTTGTGTCAGTAGAATTGTCAGCGGAGGTTTTGTGGCCGTGTGGAGCGAAGAGTGTCCACTGAGGTGTGACACGGTGAACCGCTTTTCATTAGTTCTCTCTTCTTCCTCTTGGCGCCACCGTCGCATTCCCGTTGATCGACGGCGGGATGACCCGCATGGAAGGGGGGTGTATTCGGAAAGTGAAAAAATGAGAAGCGAAGACACAGTGCTCGAGAAGTGCAGTGCGGAAAAGAAAAGTGTTACTTCGCCATTTTGAAGAGTTCTTCATTTGTCTTCTAGCAGAAAAAAAATATCTAAGTTATCCAAAGTAATAAACTCTACACGTACATACTTAGACTAGCGTTTAAAGTACGATGTACTATACACGTGAAACCAAGATTAAAATAAAGAGAGGTTTATTAATATTAAAAAAGATAAATGACAAAAACATCATTACCAAGGCCATAGATAGGTAAGGTTCTGACAACATTTGAAGAGCGCTTTGCCGACAAAAGTGAGCATCGATAGAATCCGATTGCAATCACGTGACATAGAGCGTCCATATTGATGCCAGCTCCCATTTCTAATCATAGAAATTCGACATTTCGTTCACCCCGAGGAACGAATCGTTCTTCTTTCATTCCCTCATTGTTGACTGACTAAGCGCATCAATACGAACGCCGTTCTCGGAACCTTGTGTATCTAAGGACTTGGTCATGACCTACCAGACAAGAAAGCTAACATAAAAACAAAGAAAGTTGTTAGGTTTAACACCTTTGTATTGTCGCTAGGGAATAAATAAATAAAGTCCATAAACGTTCTGTAGAGTTTTAATTTTTCATATTATGTATTAATTATATCAACGAAATATGTATCCTTAATGAGAGGGAAAAGAAAAGAATCATTAACATTTATTGAAGCTTTACAATTACCTTAAAGAACTTA
>NNCF01128850.1:397777-411828 GCA_002313205.1 Laupala kohalensis | reverse complement strand
CCTCCAAAAAAAAAAAACGAACGAAGTTTTGCACTATTCTTCGTATGAGTTCCGTTTACTCTGGGCCACAGGCTATATACATTCTGGGCATTCGAGATTTCCCTGGCGTCACCACAGGCACCACACTACGTATTAGTCTGTAGGTGTCACTGCGTTGATCCTCACAGGCACTCAGAGGATTCTCCTGTAATCAATCCGAAAGTTCGCTGTTGCATAATGGCCAGAATCCTCAGAAAACTTGAATTAAAAACTATCTCGATAGGTGCATCATGTGACGGAATTGTGATGATCATTGATGCACACCCGTGTGCTGTACTACGGTGAAGAACATCGTCCACTTTGCTCCGTACTCATGCTTCCGCAATGAGTTAGCGGTACTCATGCTTTCCTAATGAGGACGTGATGAGGACTCTCATGCTGTGTGGTACTTGTCCTAGATTCCGGATACATGCCAAGTAAACGATAGAATCGTCTACTTGTACCGAACCCTGAGAAGTTTGAAATAGTTAATTGGAGCTATAGTTTTCGACACTAGGTAACTCATTGCATAGGTATATAAATTNGTTTTCGACACTAGGTAACTCATTGCATAGGTATATAAATTTAGCTGTCACATCAATTGCATGTTTTGGATTTTCCTTTGTGTCAATACGGAATCTTACGCGACTGAACAAATTAATCATTAAATTATTACTTGTGTATCTTATATTAATCTTGCGCGACTGTGAATTTGTTATACTATTTTATCGACTTGTGACGCTAGAAATTTTGTTGCATGTTCATATGATACGTACCAAGTAAATCTTATCAGACGTTTCACAAGAAATCGTGCGTGAAGTGCTGCGTTAAGAAGTATACGTACTTACTAGAAGTTATTTTTGGGCCTAACTTTTGTAAGAAATTTTTATTTTCTTTGATTTATTGTTGTTTCATACAATGTTTCAGACTACTAACGGGAGATGAATTAACAACTATATTCTGTATGGGTCAATCACAAGTGAGATACTTGACACGTGAATTACATTCTTAAATTATATTTTGTAATTTGTACATGGATTATTCATTATTCATAGGGAAAGATGGCCAGTAATTTACTACATGAAGTAAATGTTTCAACCAAGAAGGCAACTTTTGGAATGGGATGTTTTTGGGGTCCAGACTCCTTGTATGGAGCTATGAAAGGAGTTGTAAGAACAAGAGTGGGTTATTCAGGAGGAAGTAAAATATACCCAACATATCGTAGTATGTAAGTATTATTTCATTTTTGCTTTTAAAGAAATCAATGATTTTACATCCTCTCTTCCAGTCTATTTATGTTGGTGTTTTTTATTTGAAGAGGTGATCACACAGAAGCCATTGATCTTGACTACAATCCAGATGAGGTATCTTATAATGAATTAATTAAAGAATTTTGGGCAAATCATGATCCTTCTGCGAAAAATAAAGCCCAGTATACTTCATTAGTATTCTACCATGATGAAGAACAAAAAAAAATTGCAGAAGAAACTTTGAAGACACATGAAAGCAAGCATGGTTGTTATGTTGTCACCAAAGTCATTCCATTTAAAGAATTCTATGATGCTGAAGAGTAAGTTAATGTATGCATGTGTTGCATAATATGGATTTTCCTTTAAAAAAAAAAAAAACTGTTAGCAAACAGGAAACTTTTTATATTTTTTACTTTTTTATCCTTGTACATTATATTATCATAATATTTATTGTTTTAGTTACCATCAGAAATACAAACTACAGCAACATACATTCTTGATGGATGCGATCGGACTTCGTAAAGGCTCTATGTTGAAAAGTTCCCATCTGGCTGCGAGATTAAATGGTTATGTTGTTGGATTTGGTGGAGTTCAGCAATTTGATGAGGAGGTTTCATGCTTGGGTTTGGATGAAAAAACTGCTGCTTATGTTCGCAAATTAGTTGTAAAATATGAAGGAAATGGTATGACATGCTGAAGCTTACCACTTGACTGCTTTTGGAAGGCAGAATGTGAAATAATGGTAATGTATATGATTTTCTAATACAAATGCATACTTCAGCAAGTTTGATGTTTGTTCTAAAATTAGTTCCTTTATCTTACTGTAACTTATCAATTGGTAATCATCTACATTAATACTAAAAAATAAACACACCCACACACAAACACAAAACTTTATAATTCACTTCAACTAACAAATTTCATTTGTATCTTTTGAATTGCACCCCCTGACAAAATCTTGGTTATCACATCAACAATCTTATCCTCGATTGTTTTTTACATTAACTGTACAGCATCATCTGCAGGCATGCTGCAAAACATAACACACTACTGCTCAGTACGGGGTAAGATGAGTTATTTTCTCTCTTTTTCCTGCTGTTAGTGCTCCCTGGATGTCAGCAAAAGTGAAAATATTTTGCCCTGTATCATAAAAAATAACCTCGAACCATTCACGTAAGTCACCAATCTTAACTAGTATTTCACTTTCATTATTGTTGGCAAAAATTATTTTCTGGGTAGTATTCTTCCATTGCAGCTGCACCACTGAAGTTAGGAATGTAGCCCATGATAGACTTTCCATCTGTCTTTGGCTTGACTAGCATCTACTTAAACCTCAGTCTTCCAATAATGTAAATTGAAATATTGAGTCTCTCTCGGATACCTCAATATATGCTTAGTCTCCTTCCTGTCATTATCGATAGGATTCTAATTTCTGTCTCTGTTTATATTCTGAAAACATGATATTGGGTCTTGGTATGTTTGCTTTATATCTGACACTGCCCAACAAACTCTCATATTTGATAGGATTACAAAGGTAAGAGGGAACTAAACTTACCTTTTTGAACTCGTGTGAGATTGGCAGAGGAGTTTTTAAATCCTTACGGATTTCAAGTCCATTTTCAATAATCTCTGATTAAATATAGCTTGTTTCATTTGTAAACACATCTCCATTCTCAGATCTGATATACTTAACGGACACAAAGATTATTGGGAAACCCAGGTCTCTTATATCTACCCTCTTTGATAAGTTACCAGTGAAAGATTTTACCATTTGAGCTTGACCCTACACTAAATTATCAATGTAGATATGATAAGTTACTTATTATGGTGAACTTGCATACAAAAGTCACTTATAGATCTATATACATTCTAATCAATGAGAATGGTATTAAGAGGTCATTACAATCTCTACCCATCTGCTTTAAACCATACATGCTTTCTCTCAATTTACACACATAGTCTGGATAATTTTGATTTACAAATCCTTCTGATTGTTTTATAAATATTTCCTCCTTTACTTCACTATGCAGATACGCTAACAACATCTAACATGGTGACAATCCCTGTTATTCTCAACACATCTCTTATCAATATGATGACTTTGTGATTTGCAACTGGGCTGGAAGTCTCTTTAAAATATATTCCAATGATCTGGCTGTTGCCCTGAGCTACTAGCCTTTTATTGACACACCTTGCCCTGCAGGCCTCAATTTGTCTTAAAAACCTATCTTAAACCAGAAATATTAATTTTCTGAGGACTTTTTGACTATGTCCCAGATTGAGTCTCAAGATTGATCTCCTCTTCCATAGCCTTCATTCTTTCTTGTTTATATTTACCAGTCATTGCTTCACTAACTTTTTGGGTTTATAATCATTAGGATTATTGCAAAAGTATGTTGTTTTACAACAAATCCCATGTTTTCAGTTTTTTCAGACCTTCTTAAGGTAGAACTAGTGAAGAAAGTAATTCTAGTAGAAATGAATTTAATCTTGTAGAATTATAATTAAATCTAGTAGAATTAGAATTCTAGTAGACTTAGAATTAAATTGTAGTGTAATTCTCATGGAATTAAATTACAAAAATTTTGATTTCAACTTAAAAATAATACTTTATGAACCATGAAATAATTGTAATACTCATTGATGTTGAAATACATTACATCTAAAAGTCAAACTGTCCCACAACAGGCCCCGAAAGTGCCCAAGCAGTTTGCAGGGTAGAGCTCCACAATTTCTTGGCCTTGGCACTAGAAGGTGGTGTGGCCATCGTCTCGCTCTGGTCGGTTTGACCCCAGGGTAGACCCGGTACTCATTTTACAGCAGGCTGAGTAGGCCTGGGAGTCAGTGTGGATGTTGATTAAAAATCCCCTCCCCACCAGAGATTGAACCCTGACCATCCAGACAGCAGCTCAGTGCTCTACCCACAGAGCCATGCGGACATTACATCTAATGGAGGAAATATTTATTTTTGAAAATAGATTTATTTTTAAATCATTAATATATCAAAAGTTAGGTTTAATTTGTAGACTATTTCCCATGATATTATTTACATACTTTAATCTATATGTCACAAGACATTTCATAAAGATATTTCGCTTGTTTTGGGTAGTGATGCGTAAATCATAGTACTGTTGCACTCAGTGGCGGATCTAGACCGTAATCAAGGGGGGACTAACCAGGTAGCATTTTTATTTAAAAATTGTGGTTTACAACACAGATTTTATAAATATTACCTTTAAATAAAATGTATCAAATAAATAATTAACAATGTGGTATTATTAATTTTATTAATATGGTATTATTAATAACAATAAAATTATATTAATAATAACAACAATTATATTAACAATAACAAATAAATCTAATAACAATTATTAATCTGGTAACACTTTTACGAGTAGTCATTTATCAACTTCAATTTTATCTGTCTAAGAGTTCAGGTCCAATGGGGGGGAGCTATAGCCCCCCTGGGCCCCACCCCACCAACCCATAGATCCACCACTGGTTGCACTTGACTGCCATACTTTAACATGCTCTTTTGTACTACCACAGAGTCAAGAGTGTTCTTGAGTATTGTTTATACTATAGGATTAACTGATAGATATGTATTGAATCAAGTTTTTTCTTCATTATAATTCATAATTTTGTAAAACAATAAGAATAAAGAAAACAATTCTTCCCTGCAGTTAAATGATCAACTTGGAATGCTAGACCCACCTTAACTGACCTGTGACTTCACATGTTTTTACATCTCTATTAAATATTTCATCATCCTGATCTGAAATAATAACATTGATGTTTCCTATATTTCCCCCAACACTCACAGTGCAGTGATTTATTGAAACATCAGATTCATTCTCACTGTACTCTGTACATACTTCACCATTACCTATACGAACTAACTTACCCCACTCTCTTTGAGTCCACTATTATCACTGAATTATTATTCCATTTCTGCTCCTAGAAACAGACATCTTCAGATTACACAGCTCACGTGTCCTTCAGGGTTCATTCATATTCTTAAGCACCTCCTGTCCCTTGGATAGCCTAGCATAATACACTCAGCAGACCGGGATTTAATTTTGTCTCCTTTTTGGTTTTCATATTCATCCAAGCCATACAGCCAAAAGTTCTCATTCTCTTGAGCTCAGTACAACAAACAGGAGCATGTTATAGACTATATACATTGAAAGAAATGATAATTTTAAAGAGTTTTTTCTCAAAAATAAGTCCATGGGATTTTGTTCTTGTAAAATCATTCTGTAACTACAACCTCTCCCCAAAAAATCTGATGACATTCCTATATGTATCCGACATTTGTCAAGATATCCTGGTTAATCTCTCTTTAGAACATCCATTTGTTTGTGTACCCCTGCCATGCTAAACCTGCGCTTTATACTATTCCGCTACTCACTAATAAACTTCATATGTATCAATTTTGCAGTTTAAAACTCCTACCTCATATTACCATGAAAAGCTATTCAAGAAAAGTAATTAAGTAATTCCCACTTCCCTTGGACATAAGCTTCACCTCATACAAGTCAAAATAAACTTAATCTGGAAAATTAGCAGATCTATCCTCTCTCCCCAAGTTACTTTGGAAACTAATATTATAGTCCTTCACTTTGCCCATAGGGATAATGTCACAATCGGGAATTATTTGCATATCCAAAATTCTAATGTTATACTTCTCTCTCTACTCTTGAAATTGTTGTTATCCCTCTAACTCGATCATGACAGTAGTTTTCACTGTTATTAACTCCAGTGAATTTCCTTAAAACTGTTTATTTCTCATAATTTTGATGAATGTTTTTCTTCTAAGAGTTAATTCACATGAAATTGACCAATTTAAAAAAATTGGTCTCTGCTGAAATTTTTTTCTATTTTTACTCATAGTTCTACTGCATTTCAAGAGTTTAAAACTGGCATATTTTAATTTTTTAGACCACCTTATTTTGAGACGACCATTTTGTATGAGCATGTAAAGTGATTTAGTTTTTTTTTTAGATTTGCAGTAAAATCTGTATCTCCTTTGCGTTGTAACAAGAACTAAATGAAAGAGCACGTATAATACTAGAAACAGTGTTTAGTAAAGTATGTAGTCTTGTTTATTAAAAAGCTATAAATGGAATATTTATAGCTTAAAAATTAAATCAAAGTGTACTACTATAAATTCAGAAATTAGTATTTTTGAGGTCAAATATTTTATAGTAAATGACAATAGTCATATTCAACATTTTCAGTGAATAATGTAAACTCCCAAAGAAAGTTTTACAGCTGAGAGTCTTATCCTTTTTTTATGAATGATCTAAGTTGTCAATTTTGTTAAATCACTCTAGTATCTCTAAATATACATGTAGTAAAGCATCTCTGAATGGACATGTTTAAAAATCCTAAACCTTCTCTAAACAATCCTCACGTAGGTAATAATATGTCATTAAAATTTGATCCCTGAGACTTGGCTGGTTAAAGAGCAAAAGTTAATTTTTTGAAATGAGGTAATCACAGCTCTATTTCAATTACCATGTGCATCAACTAAATTGTATTGCATCATTCATTTGAACTATTCTTTGAGAAACTAAGAACTAAACTTTTACAGATATTTTATTAAATGTTTATGCAGTATAATGTTAATAAAGTACATTTCAAAAGAGAAAAAAATATAATTATATGCAAGATTTAGGAAATGCCTTCAATTATTTTAGCTTATGAAAATTTTTTGTTAAAAGCAATGAAATGTACTAAGTAAGCTATAAATATTCCAAACTGATAAAAATCTAATTAAATAAATAAATGACGGGCACCCAGCACGGGATATATAAGATTTATATTGTTACCAGCTTTGCTCGCGTGAATTTTGTAATATGTTTGCAACTTTATTCTTTCTCACATTCCCATTTGATAATCATTTCATGATATCTCCTTCTCTAGGGATGGTGGGGTTTGTACGGACTGATTGTGGACTTTGGCATATTTTGGAATGTCACTACTAATTTCAGCACCTGAAAACTATGNTAAAAAAAAAAAATTTCAACTACAATTTCTACTGTAGAGTAAATTAGTTTATTGTCCTTCATGTCATCATACACAGTTTGTACAACTTTTTTGACAAATGTATTATCATATGTAAATTCAATAACTTCCTACTATAACCACAGTTGTGCGCAGATTCCTTGAAACTTAGAGACAGGTACCAATAATCTTTTAACTTCTAGGATGTAATGAATTTGAGAAATATTAGAAATAAAGTAAGGTAAATCATCTCAAACCGCTAGAAACGAAGACTGATAACTTCATATTTCAACCCCTGATAATGTGACACACTACACACATATGTATGCATGTTTATGTACATAATTCATTAAAGAAAGTGTCTTGAGTAACTGTGGTTTTCATTTATGTCTCGATTAACCGTGGTGCGAACCCTCCCCCACATTAACCCGGATAATCGAGGTTCTACTGTAAGTATTTAGTTTATATTTATCCAAGGATGGATGATAAATCTTGATAACAGTAGTACAGCATAGTAACCATTTGAAAACCTATTCTAAACAATTATCAATGGAATAAAAAACCTGTTTGACTGGGGGCTCCCCTAATATTTTCACGTGTTTGTATGAAATAGAAATATTCATGGTATTATTTAGAGTGTAGAAGTTAATGCAAATGTGTCCCCATGGAGCAAGGAACACTGATTCCGGAGATGCTCGAGATTCCAGACTGGTTTTATTATAGTTAAATGGTTGTGAAACATCAAAAATGATCTCGAAGGAAAGTTCTCATCCAAGTAGCATCAGTCACGAAGCAGTTAAATTTGTGTATGGAACTGTGTTTTTGTTTTAACAATTAGGTCACGAGATTGAATTATGTCAAATATTTTCTCCTCCCTTTTTAATCTTGTTTCTGGAAAACTCGTGATAATATTTCACTCTTCACAGAGTATTGTTGCTTGATTTTCAGTAGGCAACTATAATTCTGAGCTTCCCAAACAATTGGTCTATTATATTGAAGTATGAACTTGTTATATATTTCTGGTCCCACTTCGAGTCCTTGACTATGTCTTTTGTTCCTTACTCCTTTCTTTTGTGTTTCAGGTAAATACTCGTAGAGCAGATGAGTTATATCCTCACTTTGAAGAATGTTGGTGGTATTTGTGACACATAATTTTGTAGTTATTGGGATATAACTAGTGTATTTTTTATTTTATTTTTTTCTTGGGGCTTTAGGGCTTGTCAACATAAAGGTCATTAGAGAATACTTACATAAGTGCAAATAGAGCATATGTCTTGGATGTGCACACCAAATGATAGTTCATCGTACAATATTATGAAGACAACAGCTGAATTGTAATACAAAATTGCATTAATGAAACACACATCACAATCCATATCCAGTGTGATACTATTTTGAATCCCCAAAATTATAACACAATGTATAATTCAAACCTTGTCTGTATTCATATTAATTGGTTTTACCATTATTTTAACATCCTTTCATTACTTCTATGCCTCTTCGTTTGTCTGGTTCTGTTGATCCAGAACATCTTCGAATCAAGCTTATTCAATTTCTGCAGTTGCACTATACGTTTCAACTGCAGAACATCGTATGAAGAACATCTCCAACCCTGAAATGTATGAAGTATCTTGAAATTATTAATTTTACATCAAAAGAATTTGAGCAGGCAAATAGAAAACAAAAGGTCAAAGTGATAAAATTTGCGTAAAAGAGATGACATTGTGGGACAATCTTGTGATCTGGACTTTGTTCCGAAGTTCATGATAGAAAAAAGTATCGAATCTGTCATTCACATATTTCCATTGCTCCACAGATTGTTTTCTTTTATTCACTAGAGTGGGGTTTGTACAAGTGCACTAATTCAACTACATTGGGAATTTAATCCGAGTGTTCAAAACATCCTCCAAAGCATCTGCTGTGATAGAAACCATGGGACACATGGTGGGGGTGGAGGGAAATACGCTTTTGGATTCAAAGGATTTTCATACTTCCTGCTTAATCTACTAATACTTGCGAGTTATACCGGGACTCCCAAAAGAGTGCAAACCCTAAATCGCTATAGAGGACATAAATGTAGGATCATCCATACAACCGGTGGTAGGGGGTGGCAGGTTAAAACAAGTACAGGAGATGTGGTCTCACCTCTTAAAATGATTGATATGTTCCTGAAAAAATTATTCACAAGTGTCTACATTATTAACATTGCTTAACAGGCAGTATAATTAATGATTTTATATTTATTATGAGTATGTATCATTATATTTGAAGCATGCTTTAGTATTATACTTTAGAAACTATGCTTTACATGTAATTAAATCAAAATTTCCCCCACTCACCCCATCAATGATGCAGTTGTACAATTTATCATTATTGGTTTATAATTATTGATAATAAACAAGATCCAAAAATATGCAGGAATTGTTGAAATATTCTAGCGAAGAAACTCTGTCATACTTTCAAAGAGATAATAATTGAATAATTTTGTGCATTGGTGAGTACAAAATATACCCTAGATTTAACACAAATGACCGGACATAGATACATGATAGTACACAGGATTCAGTATAATGCCTCTTTTTTTTAGTGTGAAATAATCTCTGTGTGATAGTGATTGAAACTGCTCATTTAGTCAGTGGGTAATGATCCCTTTTGGGATCCCAGTGCAGAGTCATATTGGGGACCCCTAAAANAAAAAATTTTAAAAAAAAAAAAAAAAAAAAAAAAAAGAGTCATACAAGAAAAACGTCATACATTGTCAACATTAACCATCTGTATCTCTTTATCTCTATCTACAAACCGCATCTTCAGATACGCAACGTTTTTTGACGCATTGCTCAAAATTCAAAGCGGCAAACTGTCGCTTTAACCCATTTTTTTCAATTAATTCATTGCTTTACTTTTTATTAGAATAGACATGATTTAAATAAGATAAAAACCAAATAAATCAAGAGAGAATTCAAGTAAATAAAGTACAATCCTTTATTGCAATTACATACTATTTGTTTTCAAATCATCTTAACATAAAATAAATATTCGTGTTTATTAACAAATCTTTCATTATAATCTGGTTTTATGATAACGTAGTATAATAATATTATAATAACCTTTCTTCAAATCACATTAAAATGATAAACTTTTTGTATACAATACTGATCAAAAGTATTTGCCCACTTCAGCATTGATATAAGAAATGGAAAAATTGAAATTGACATAACTTTGTTAAATAAAATTGTCTAGTAATCAACTTTTGTTTGATTTAAAGAAAAAAGAGTGTTCTTTAAAATCATCTTTGTAAAATTCCATTAAAAATATATATCTTGAAGTTATGTGTTTTCGAGTAAAATTATGCAAAACTTGAATAGTTTATTTAAAATGGCTATAACTTTGTTAATAATAATAAAAAACAGATGAATTCATTTTGTATCTTGCAGGAAAAAAAAACTTAAAAATAGTATTATTAATATTAATATTGAATTTATTGAAGTAAAATTAAAAACTTTTTACAAAATGATCATTGTTTAACACCTCGTGTGTTGATTTGTAGCAACACCTGGTGGAAAGTTAAAAATTGAAATATGAAAATCACCACCTGCATTGAACATTTTCGTTTCTATCCTACAAAGTGAGACATTTTTCAACACTTTTTAATCAGTTTTCTCAAAATTACAGCTGTTTTAATTGTAATTTTCTTTGTTAGGTTCTAGAAATTAGGTTCCTCAAAACAAACAAAAAAAAGTTGAGTACTAGACACTTATTTAACAAAGTTATGTTACGTCAATTTGAATTTTTTCATTTCTGATAACATTTAGGTGGGCAACTACTTTTGATCAGTGGTGTATATTAACATCTCCTTGATCATAATAATCTGGTTCCCTAATAATAATTATACCCTAAGTCAGCCTTTTGTTTAGAGAAGTCAGTTTTATTATACTAGTTATTGAAAATAGTATGTGAAAAGAAACAAGAAAATTAATATTTAAAATTGTACAATTTACGAAACTAAAAACATCTATTTAAATTAAAAAACTAATCTTTTTATCTTATCTAGGAATTTTTGCTGATTTTTTTTGAATCCGCCTCTGCCTTAGGGCCCTTGATCGGAATTGATGGGATGGTCCCTTGCTTGCTTCCGGAGAGTAAATTAGTTTTTTTTCCTCCACGTGGTCATACGCAGTTTGTACTGCTTTTTGACAATAAATTTATTTATTTAATTTAAATAAAAAAATCGACTTTTTTTAATCGGATTTTTTTCCCAACTTTACTCACTATACTCAATACGTTCAAATACGCACATTTTTCAGCGCAGTACTCAGAATTTAACCCGGCGAAATTTCTCTTTTACAACTTTTCTATTATTTCGCTCAGGTTTCCCTTTGACGAGTTCGTTACCTTACTCTCTCTAGACAATATGCTTAAGTCCACCAGTCTCTCTTGCCCCATCGAATTTCGCAGATAATTTTTGAAGATTTTTAATTTAGAAAAAGATAACTGCTGTTGCAACCGTCACGGAAATGGTTAAAAGGAGCTCGCCGAAAGAGTAAAATACTCGAACAGGACTAAGGCAGAGGCGGATTCCAAAAAAATCAGCAAAAATTCCTAGATAAGATAAAAAGATTAGTTTTTTAATTTAAATAGATGTTTTTAGTTTCGTAAATTGTACAATTTTAAATATTAATTTTCTTGTTTCTTTTCACATACTATTTTCAATAACTAGTATAATAAAACTGACTTCTCTAAACTAAATTTGTCAACTCTCTGATGGAATGAATTCTCGAAATTTGATATTTCAGACAGTCACTCAAGGACAGTGTCTGATTAAACAATTGATCGGCTACATCCTAATATGACTGGCTGAATTTCTCACATTGCTTCGCAAGTTCGTCGTCTGAAAAATGTAATAAAGCCTGTGGCTGGATGATCGCAAATGAATCCACTAGAGATTCCATCAAAGATTCAAGCCAACAAATCGATGCCTCAGTTGACTAATCACAATGTCTAAACAAGCAAAGTACATGTTTACTTGGAATAGTTTCCCGCTGTCAGATAAACGTTGGTCTTTACTCAATTCATCAAACTGACGTTTTGTCTTTTTCACCTGTTTCTCCCAAAACTCGACTTTTACGCCCCAAGATTTTCTTTCAAAGCATTGGGTCGAATCTTGGTATACGCATACAGAAATATATTGAACAAATTTACCTTGGATTTTGTTTACATTTTTTTTGCATTTTTTACGGTTAGAAGTTGGAATCAATTTCTTGAGATGGGGCCCCGTTTCAAGACCCGAAACTAAGAAAACAAGTACAATTTTCCGAATAAAAAAATTCTCTATCTTTTTTAGAAACGTAAATAATGGGACCCCCAAAATGTCAGATTACAAATTTAACAAAAACACATTTGATATAAATCTTGCGGCTCCTACTTTAAAATATTTAATTCAAACTTTACACTTAACAATATGTTTCTAAAAATAAAAAAGACATTTGGGGCACCCCGGCAATTATACTGGCAGCACCGGCGGTAGTTACGCCACTTCATCTAGAAGTCATTAATCAAATAAATTTCATCGAAGGAGTTACGTACATTCAGGAATGTCGAACGTGGCAATATTTGAATCGTTCCATGTTATTAAATTATAGACATTTTTAAAACTACTTCGGCCAAATCTGAAGCTTCGCGCCACCCAGTTCAAAGTATTGCCTGTCCGTTTGTAAGTTTAAAAATGAAATTAAAAAGCAAGACTGCCGAAGTGGAAAACTAAAGCGTGACAAATATTTATGCTTAAATTGTTTTTACGAGTACTTAATAGGGGTATGAAATCTTTTTTTTTTTTGAAACATAGTAGTCCAATTTTATTACAAATTATTGATTTGCTTCATTTTTGCGTAAACCTTTAGCTAACACTTCTGTTGGTACGTATTGATACGGAAGGTATGAATTTGTCTTTGAGAGGTGCCAGGTAATAGTGCATCAGCCCTGTGTAAAACCAGGAAAATAGAGCAAAGCAAACACGATATTACACAAGTGGAAGCATCAACAAACTTGAAAATATCTTATTCCTATTATAAACAAAAATAACTTTTCCCGAACTTAATCGAGATGCACTGTACCACACGGAACACTTACAGACAACGAACTGAATACAACTGACTCAGACACGAGTTGTTAAGCAAGATGTCGGAACTAAAATGATTCATTATTTGAAGAATTGTGCTCTCAGCAGTTTCACAATACGTTGAAGATAACATCACTACCAGAGGTATAAGACATCAACCGGAAATGTGGATGAGTGCAATATCCCGAGACTCACGCGTGTTTCTTCATGAAATAAACTTGGATCCACAGTGGTTCAGGATCCCTAAAAGTTGTCTAATTTCCTTAAAATTCTGTATCCTACAATCTTTGAGGTCGCTGATTACGAATTCATGCTCAATATTGTCGAAAAATGATTTATTTTTAAACAATACAAACAAAACATTACTTTTTTGCATTATTTAAAAAAAGTTTTCAATACATTTGCATTAGAGAATTTAAAATAATGATTAATATTTTTTGTAACTGCTAGACACGAAACAATGTTCAAAATGATTTTTTTTTGTTTTCGCCACTATTTTTGAAACAAAGTATTAATTTTTGCAGAATGAAATAAATTATTTGAAAGGTTTGAATGTCAACTCTGTTTTCCATGTCCTCGTGATTTTGAAGAGATTTTGTACTTTCTCGCTTAGGCATGTTTGTGTGAATAAGTGCAGTAAGTGTTATAGTACTTAA
>NNCF01128850.1:371813-397655 GCA_002313205.1 Laupala kohalensis | reverse complement strand
TATATATGAGTAAAAGAAATTGTTCCGAACACTAAACGCACCACCATCACTCAACACGTTACATTAGGAGCACAGTAGATAACACTTAAAGTGATATGAAATACACGAACGCATAGTTCAACGGATGATAATTCATCGCCTAGTTCAACCAAGTCAACAGCAACGGATGATGACGGGCCGTCTGAGGACAGGCGGAAGTCTCAGAACGACCAGAGCAAAACCTCCACGTAGTGCCCCCTGGGACGGACATTAAACCGGAACCCAAAGAATGTGAAAAGTTCGAGGAAGCAAATTTTGTTCTAGAGCATCCATTCCTAGACGATGCGGGACAAATTATATACGATGACTTAATCAAGAAACCATTGACCCACTGGAGGAATACTATACCCTCTTTGAAGAAGACTCCTTTAGTCAATAAACCTTGGCAAATGCAAAACAAGTGACATGTTCCATATGTGAATCAAGAAGAGAACAATGAAAAAAGATCATGTAGGAAATATATGGGGAGAAGCAGTCAAAAAACATGGAGACTTACGAAGACGGACAAACGACCCTATCAATTCACCGACTCACGCAAATATCAAGGCAGAACAAATTGCCAAACAGCTGCTAGAAAGTGTAAAGACTATCGGAGCCCAGAAATACAAAAAGAAAAACAAACAGTGGCATATACAACAAGAAATCAGCAACCTCTCTAAACCAATAACCCTTGATTAACTCAACAAGGCAATAAAAGAATGGAAAAGCAACTGGACTCGATGACATTAGAGTTGAACAAATCTAAAAGTTCGGGAAGTCGACAAGAAAATGGCTGGTGGACCTTATGAACAAATGTATGCACACGAATAATCTACCAAAACTGGAAGAAAACACGAATTATAGCCATCTTAAAACCAGGAAAGGCGAAAAACGACCCTCGGAGGAACTACAGACCCACCTCTTCTGACACCTTTATAAAGTCTTTGCGTGGATTCTCCTCCACAGACACGCTGACGTTATCGAACCGGGTCTAATATCTCAGCAAGCTGGCTTCCGTGCAGGTAAAAGCTGTACAGTTCAGGTCCTGAAGTTAACACAACATATAGAGGATGGTTTTCACAAAAATTACTTTTATTGATCTTACCGCGGCATTCGACACCGTTAACCACAGCTTACTGCTAGACAAGTTATACCACCAAACTCAAGATTCAAATTTTACCCGAATAGTTGAAAATTTACTTCGGAATAAAAGATTCTTTGTAGAATTCCAGGGACGTAAAAGCCAGCGGAAGATTCATAAAAATGGGCTTCCCCAGGGTAGTAAACTGGCTCCGCTGCTTTTCAACGTCTACACCAATGACCAGCCATTATCAAAAGGGACGGAAAATTTCATTTACGCAGTCGATCGCGCTGTCACTGTCCAAGCCGATCATTTTGAAACAATCGAAGAGAAGCCCTCCAGCGCGCTAAAGGAACTCTAAGTACTATGAAGAGAATCAACTTAAATCAAATCCGTCAAAGACCCAAGTACGCGCTGTGCATCTGAAGAACATACATACCTCCCGAAAACTTCATGTTGAATGGGAAGGCACACAGTCGCAGTACTACTCAACATCAAAATATTTAGGGGTGACTGGATGGAACCCTCACTTATAAAACACATTGCCAGGTCACCAAACAAAGAGTTTTTGCCCGAAACATCATAAGAAAACTGACTGGTACAACGTGGGGTGCACAGGCGTCAATAATTAAGACAACCGAGTCAGTTCATCAGACAAGGCTAAAAATTTGATCTCATTACAAGAGTATACAACTCCTGACTTACTAATATTATTAACAATTTTCCTGTCAAATATTAATATTATTTCCTTCTTTTAAAATTATATGTTGAGAACTTTACACTAAAGATAAAAATGATGTAAATATCTCTATTATTATTTACACAAACAGATTAAGAACGGACCATAAACTTGCTGCACAATAACGCGTAAGTTTCACATTTTTAATTCATAACTTTCGGTGTCGATGGTGGTCGCAGCTGGAAATTGGTAGTAACTTTTGTAATACAATGATCTACTCTCCATGTTAATAATAAAGCAGAACTCTGCTGAAATTTTTACTTTCATGTATTTGAAAGTAAAATTTATTTCTGAAATTAGTATTTTTTCAGTTATGAATTGTTGCAAGTTGTTGGTATTGTGGCGGAACGAGGCTTTTCCATGGGATAAATATAATAAAATGTTAAAGAACTGATAAAATTGATATCCTAGGCGCCTCGGCTAGCTCGATCTCAGGGTTCCACAATTTCTTAGAACTCGTATTTGTTTACTGAAGGGAAATACCATCCTGGGGTTCCACTACAGGAAAACGCTATTTTTACAAATTAAATTCATTAACTTTACTCTTTAAACACTGTACAACAATATCATGATCCCCATGCAAACCCCCCAAAAACACGTCACTTCCTATTTTTTTTGCATTTCCTGCCGACTTCGGCCTCAACATTACACAAGTTTTAGAAAAATCAACATGTTTCTATGAACAGAACAAAAAAACTTTTCATTAACGAAGCACTGAATTTACATTAATTTACAATCATTAGGCGAAAATCTCTACCGGTAATTGGCCTCTTTCTCACAGAGTTCCAGTCCTCAATTCTAGGCCTCCGGCGTTTACTACTTCCGCTTTCCTCTTCTCGCCTATGCGTATTACGACGTAGATGGACAATTCAAAACCGTCGTAAGAAAATACCTGCCTCGATGAGTGATGAACTTTACGGTGGTAAATAGAGGGTGCGTTGACCTTCCAGTCGCGCGAACCCCGCGCCAGCTAGACCCGTGGTGACCTCCGGCGTCCTCAGGCGTCACGCGGCTCGAACCCCAGGCGTCTGGACGATCGCCAACTCCGAAAGTTCATTCGATTTTACGCCATTTCGTCTCACGAGCGATCTGGCTCGGCGCTCCCGACAAAATCAATGATTTGTGATGCCACACTATTGTTTTCGAAAAACTGACGAGAAAATAATTCTCACAAAAAATCTGAGTGGTCTAAAATGCCGAGAATAATGCTTAGAAAAATTTCTCTAAATGATCTGGCGAAAATCGCTTAAAATGGTCGAGAGAACTGACCTGAAAATTGCTCAGATTGATCATGAAACTTGGTTGAAAACTGCTCAGATTGATCTCAAAAATAGCAAGAGAATGAGCTGAAAAATGATCTCCAAAATAACACGAGAATGTCTGAAAAATGATAATAATAATGATGGCGAAATAACCATTTGCCATGCCTTAAATGCCCTCATCCCTTCCTACGGCTCCTGTGCCACCTCCAACATCCTAAAATTTTGAATTTACACGTGATCGAAAACTCCAATGACTTTCCTGTCCCCCCACTCGTGCCTAAGTTCCGACTAGGGATTTCGAGTATTGCGCCTTTCTCAATCCGCCAATCTTCGGGTCTAGTTCAAAATATCGGCAACCGCTTTTTTTCAAAACAAGTTGCAACTTGTGCAGCTCGCCGGCGCGTTTCTTTGACGTTCTTAACTTTTATGACGTGGGTGGCTCGCCCACCCACACCCTTGTTTTGCCTTCGATTTCTATTGTGTGAACCTTTCGCGAACAAGACCCAGCTTGTCTTGGGTCGGTCGCTGCGCCCTTGCAAGATGTGGCTAACTTCCTTTGTCGGTGACTGGGGGTGCGAAAGCTCTCACGCCCTCCCTCGGTCGCTCGTTCATCGTATTTTATTCTTAATTTCGAATATAATAGTGAAATTTATCAAATCTCACAGTATTTGCAAACGATTTTGATATTTTGAAAATTACGATCCGATTGCTCATGTTATTCTACGATGAATTCTTTTTTCCAATTTGAAGTCAAACAATTGTCACACGTTTTACACGAATCTAAAGAGACCTATCGTTTCCGTTAATCACTTACGTTGCATTTGTACCCTACGCTAAGTCCACTTTTTCCATTAATTGTGTGCACACCAAAGCACCTATATAAAAACTAACATGGTTTTTTGGTCCCCGAAACATCACATTATCCTACACATCATTAAAAATATCAAATGTAACAACTTTATTTTTTCACCATGTCCAGCTTTCGGGTATCCTGAACCACTTTGCGATCTTCGAATCATTCGCCACCGCTCTTGTTTTGACACATTTGATTTCCCAAACAAACTTTCGAATTTATTTCTTCTGTACTTGCAGTCACAACATGTTAATCACGCTATTCAAATCAAATAAAAATGGGCTTTATATACATATTCATCAAAAGAAATATAATATTTATCGTATTATAATGGCGGGGAAGAGGGCCCCTCCGCTGCTAAATAAGCCCTTGATTACCGTGGGCTGTGTATACTGTTGTTATTGTGCTGTGCATACTGTTATAATCACGCTATTATTAATTACTCGCGCTCGCTGGGGGGCAGTGGTAGGAAACTCCCAGGGATGAGGGTTGGAAGGTGGGGTAATGACGACGTCCAAAACTGGAGGACAATGTTCGCCAAAATACAATTCGCCGCCAAATCATGACGCCAAATGCGTCGCAAATGCGAAATTAATTTCGATGTCTGAAATATATTGATTTCCATGATGGAAGTAAGTATTTATACTATTATCACACGACGAAATAACATTGAAGATGGTTTCCTGAATAAAATGATACAGTTTGGTAACGTATGATGACATGTCGCTCGGATGCAAGTATTTATGTAAATATCAGACGATGTCCAGAAACCTAGCTGAAACGTTTTCTAGCAAAAATGTAGTAATTTGTCTTTTCAAGTCCGTTTAATTTCATAGCTTTGTCATGAAAACACCTAGCAACCAGGAATGAAGTCGCAAAGTCAGAGGAAGTAAGTTAGTGGCTAATGACGTATAAAGACAAACTCCATATAATCGAGGGAGTAGTGGACTCGAGGCAGGACTCAACAGCTGCGTGGGCGTTGCAACTTGTGACACACCACCACTCTCACCGCTGATTCCCGAACCAGGTCGGAAGCTGGAAGGACACGAGTCTGTCGAGATCTACACTCTGACGACTTGTCTGCCACCTACTTCTCTCTGGCTGTTGCCACCTGCGACCACGGAGCGTTGTAAGTACTAATAAATGTGTCGTACTAGCTATGGGTTTCACTAGACTCTTCACT
This sequence comes from Laupala kohalensis, assembly GCA_002313205.1. NCBI lineage: Eukaryota > Metazoa > Arthropoda > Insecta > Orthoptera > Trigonidiidae > Laupala > Laupala kohalensis. The sequence continues at coordinate 392,519 of NNCF01128850.1, read as the reverse complement.
CTGCCTAAACCTAAACCACCCGATTCCTCCTTCCACGTCGCCCCTACCCTTCGTGGATTCAGGCGGCCAATCAGATAAGAACCACGAAGGAAGAAGCGCGATAGCTTGATAAGATAAAAAAGATGGTCTTAGATTTTTCTACTATACAAAATAATATGGAATGGAAGCAATGAAATCAAATCTAGCACAATAAACTAAGCAACTAGAGTTGTAATTGCATACTGTGCAACATATACCCTAGATATTGTTTACTTTGCTCATTGTAAATTCTGAATAATATTATTTAGACGAGAACGATATTTAAAATAGACTTCCAGTTCATTTAATAATGATTTTTCTAATAACATGTTCCTACTTCGTAGGAGGTTTTTTAAAGTTCAATTATCCAACTAACACTTTATGTCGCTACATAGCAACAAATTTATCGAAGACACTTTATTAACAATATCTCGAGAGCTCAAATGGTAAGAGCCTTAGGACGCATGTTCGTATCCTACGGGGAGAAGAATGATATGTAAAACTTTTTATAAAGCAAAATATTTATACATGTAAGGGGTAAATAGAGATTAAATTAACAATTTTAATTTGAAGAGTATTTAAAGTAAATTTTGTTTGGTAATTGCTATTAAATAAATCACTTTTACTTACGTACTTATTAGAAAGATTGGAAGGCATTTTACGTTAGAAAGTGTTTCAAAATGATAAGGAACTATCCTTATTTAATTAGTGCAAAGATTCTTTCAGACATTTCCGAGACGTAAACAAAGAATTTTTACTGTGGATCAAATACACATATTTTATCATTTACCCATCAACGGAGACATTTTTGTTTTTTTCCTACATCAGTTGGCATTCCTTGTCCTCCAGTTTCTCGAGAGGTGGTGGGGACGGTTATCTAAATGCATTTTCTATAACGCGGGGAGTTTCTAACCACTGCTGACAGGTAAAGTCCCTCACCCCGTTTTGGGGACAGCGCCCGTCCCGAGCCATCAAAAGCAAAAATTCTTATTGCTCGATTAAAATGATTCACAGCGTAGACCACCACACGCGGAGTTCATCCGTAACACTTAATCTAAGAGCAGAAAATCTGTTTTTTTTGCTGCACCGTATAATTCACTGCAATAGAAATATACAGAAAAATCCTGCTTTATTGTATGTATTTACTATCAATACTATTTATTGTATGTTTAGGCAGGAGTGAAGAGGCTAGTGAAACCCATATCTAGTATGACACATTTATAATAATTTTCAAATAAATTCTAAACTATTTTTCTCTAAGTTGTTGGTATATTAATACCAAAGTTACCAATGTCTACGTTAATGAAATAAATTATTTATATATGACTTGTTTTCCACTGCGCAATGCAACATTAATGTAATACCAATTTATGAAACACCTTTTTTACTCTCTTGCATTAATCGTACGGACCTTAATATGTCGAGGCTAGAAATCAATGTCCTTTGAAAAAATACCAATGATGTGAAATTTCGAGTCATGTATTACATTCATTCTATGATAATTGGTAATTAAATACTAAACACATCTACGAAATGAAACTATGGATCAATACAATTTCTCAATAAATAATCAACATTATTATGTTGGAAATTGATATTTATTCTTTGAGTGGTAATGCTCAAGGCCAACTGCATTTAAGGGTAAACAATAGGCCATCTGCATGCAAAAGACACTGAGTGAAGCAACTACTAACTTCTAATAATACGCTTAAAAGACATAATAAACAGATATAATTACTATTTTATGGTAACTTTGAAACATGAACTAAATTTTGTATCGTAAAGAGACAAAATGACATAAATAAAGTAAAATATACCCACAGTATTTCGCCGAGTCTCTTTGCAATAATATAAAATACAAATATGTACCTCAGCATATCAATCATATAAGTCATCCAACATATAAATGAATAAAGGCATTTTTTCCAAAAACACTATGCTCATGAAGGGCAACTAATTTATACACTTAAGATTTATTTGTATATGTGTTTCTAGCATCAATAATCTAAAACTCGTTTTCAAACCATACTACGCGACATGACATAATAAATACCAATAAATGAAATAAAACCTTTTTCACTTCCTCAAATAATAGAACGCATCTTAATTCGATTGCAGTTGCCGAATATCGATGCTCTTTGAAAGAAAAAATTAGTTATTTACGTGCTACATTTCAAGTCACGAGTAACATTCATTCCATGCTACTAGGAAATTATGTTTTATTAATATTCACAGTAAAATAACTACGTTCACTCCATTTTAGTAAACAGTTTTTTTAACAAAATAAATATCGTCCATTGTTGGACGTATTGTAAGAAGTTCAGATATAGTGAATTTTATTGGAAAAATCAATGAATAATTTTAAGTATAACATAAAACATTATAGTGAAATATAAAAGAAACTTAACCTTTTTTCATAGTAAAAATTATTGTTTTTTGCCTATAGTTCTCTAAGAACGTAAACTATTTAATTGGATCGATACAAATTTTCATGGTCTACTGCACACATAAATTGTGACTTAACTATGACTTATGGAATGAAAACCACAAAATAATTTAGGATGATCTTGGTTTTTGCACTTTTAAAGGTCGTAAAACGAATTTCAAAGTTATCTCAATACTAAATAAAATTTAAAGCGAGTAATATAAAACATGTCTACGAAAATGAAATTTCCTAAGTATCTCACGCATTAAAAATCCAGTTTGGCAATGTAAATTATAAGTATCTTTGCAAAAGTAAATAAAATACAAATACATACCTGAGCTAATCAACCACAAATACTCATACGACATATTAATGAATAAAAGCTGTTTTAACGAAAAAACTTCACTGTGATTACGTTTAGCAACTCGTGGTCGAAAATTTTGAAACGGAAGAACAACATACAAACATACATACAAACGATGCAAGTGATATAAAAGCTTGTAAAAATTACACACGTGCTCCTTACGGCTCGTGTCTTTATTAAATTCTGTCGGATACAGGGTACACACAATAATAACACAACAAGAACAAGAAAACACAAAAGACGGATGGTAAGAATTACACGTTGCTAACCTAAATCACTTAATCTTGTCACACCTATGTTTTTAGTACATATCAGATGATTCAGAGTAGTTAACCCTTTAGTAAGTAGGCCTACATCTGTAGGCATTTCTTTGATAGATTTATGACACAATATTAATACCTTATTTTTACATAGCTGCCGAACATAATGAAATGTTTGGTTTGGTTTTAGCATGAAGTCCCTGATTTTCAGTCAACTTTAAGGCACTCATTTTATCATTATGAATCAACATAGCACCCGATCGTCTACATAGCTCAAATAGAAATCTTCTTGCAAACACTCCTTCGGTAGAGGCATGGGTTATACTTACATACTCTGCTTCAGTTCTAGACTATGAAGGTATCTCTTGCATCCTATTCTCCCAACTAATTGCCCTTGACGAAGACTAAAACACATCCTGAGACTGATTTTCTATGTTAAAATTCATTTCCGCAAGAAGCATCACAGTATCCAACATTTTCACATTTTGAGTAAACAATTCCCTTTTAAGAACTTAAAAATCCTCTGCACAGCATTCCAATGCTCTTTCCCAAGACCATTGTTGAATTGACTCAGGCAATTTGCAATATCTGGCCTGGTACATAATGATAAATACAATAAACCTCCATCTGTCTGCTGATGCAGCACATCAATGGTATAATCTTACTGTTAGTATATAACAAACCGCAATCTATGTGAGTCTTCATGCACTCACAATCCAGCATCCCAAACTTTTAAAAGTGTTTTTCGCAATATTTGTTTTGGTCTAACTTTATACTACCTTTGGTTCTTGTCACTTTCATGTTCATGCTCTCAGATATTTGTCTCAAATCTTTGGTTGAAAAATTCTTTGAGAATCTTCAGTTTTTAAACATGGTACACATCATTCTTTTTAAATTAAAAAATCATCTATTGTAACATAATTTTGGAGGGGTATTTAAAATGACTGATAGTACTTACCTAGCCCATTTGGCCGGTTTACACTGAACTCCTTGACTTGCCCCAAAGCACAATAAATAAAGGAAGAGTTCGGCCCATTTTTATTCTCGTGAAATACACATATATCCTTTATAAGGGAAACACAACAATTTGTAGAGTTTGGTTTAATTATTTATTTACAAGAAAATACACTCCATAATTATTAAAAAAGGAACACTACCCATCATAATATTGCCCCAGCATACTCTCATTACAAAGTATCCCCACAGTCATAATTATAAACAATAATACATAATATATTTGCTCCCTTTGATCACTTCAGACACAAAAAAGCTGGTTTATGGAATGTTCAAATTAGTGATCGTCATATAAATCTCGACATTTTTTAATACAAAACCCATTTGCATTGGTTCTGTATCACTGACACCATTATTAATAACCATTAATTAGCGTCACAAGAGTCTTTGGCGTCGTCATTGTCATTATTCACCAGCACTGGATAATGCTAAGCGTGTACGGCACGCAGCAATTCAATTACCTTATTGTTTGCAAGCTTGACCTCCAATTATAAAACGTCGTGGCTCACGCTCGTTCATTAATGCGTGGATGCCTTCCGCTACCATGAATCATTCATTGCGACCCCAAAATGACAGCCGTTCGTGCGCTCACTGCTACAGCAACTAGGCAGCCCTCCGCGTGGAATGCGAGATGTCATTAACATCAGCTAGCACAACATGACGAGGACGTTTCGGCTTAATAGCTGTAATACTGTTCATTGCTATTGACCGCTCGGCAAAATGTTCATCATTCACGTAAACTTTCAACAAAACTCGCGCCAAACTAATAAAATATTTTGGTGAAATTGCAACAAACTCGAATTTAAGTCGTTCTTTGCACGCCGACTGACGAAAACTAATAAACTGATACAACTTATTACAAAATAAGCTCAAATGGAATGATCATCGGGAACTTATCGTGTCATCCAACCGCGCTCTGACTGAAGTAATCAATCCGATATGATAAATAAAAAGACAAGTCAAATAAGGCTAAGCCTCAAAAACACTCAGAACGGACATTGTCTGATCTAAGTCATCTGATGTAATCTGATCTAATCTCATAATCGAATGAATTTCTGATGTGTGTCCGGAGCGTTGCTGCTCCTTGTTTAGATAATAATGTCGCCACTTCGTGGCACAAATTTTGAGAAAACGACTCCGCCTCTTATGACGTACGTGAGTTTCTTTGACCGATGGCTTATCATTTTTTTCTTCACGTGACTTGCCTCTGATTGATTTCCTTCGGCGTGACATATTTCAATTTTCACCAATAGCGATGTTTGTTAGTGCTATTGCCACATGTCGCCGAACTTAAGTATTTTTCCATCCAAGTCCCCTCTATGACACTTCCCAGATCTTTTCCCAAGGCTTTATCCAAATCCAAGGTAACCCAAATCTTTTCACAAGGCAATATATTTAATTTTGGAAAGCCACTTTCATTCCCCTTTATTCTCGCAACAACATTTTATTTTTAACGCGTCTGTCAAATTTAACTCTCATGTCTTCCCCTTTGAGTCCCAAAATTTATTTTCCGCGGTCGCTCCCCACTCCATTGCTCTGCTCAAAATCACTCGCCTTTATTGTTTACTCACTTGGCACGCGCCCCGGCAGTCAAAAATCCCCGCCCCTTCTTCTTTCTTCCTAAGCGTCTCTGCCCGGTATTACTCGTCTTGTATTGTAGGAACATGGGTTACCCAGGACAATGAACAGCCTTCGTTCTACTGCGTTTCTCACAATCTTTCTCTCAATCAAAAACCCATGTCGTTTCATAGCTCTACTAATGGAAATTTCATTTTTTGGCAAAATATCCTACGACCAGTCCTCGGTTTATTTTCTTTTACGAAAGCACTCCTTCGTCCTTATCCTTTTTACTTGTTATCAGCTATCAATTACTTAACTTTGAATACTCTTTACCGTCTTCTATCCTCACTTTATTTTCAGACTGTCCATATCCTAAGTGCTTCACCCCTTCAACCCATATCGCTCAGCGGCTCGCTAATTACACGTCCTTCTGGCCCAAGGATCCCCCCAGCAGATCTTTCTTTTCATGACCTAGACTCCGAACCCTACTCATACGATTCTTTACATATTCACTTCATCTCTCATCAAGACTAGCCCAAACCTTCCTCCCAGATTTCTAAAACGCAATATCCCATCTGCCCCTTCCATTTACATTTTACAACGTGTCTAGTCAATTATTTTTCACAGCTACTAATTTTTTTCTTCTTCCACTCCAGCCCTCGCAAAAATAACTACGCATCATGTCAGGACACCGGTTAAATATTTTACGATTCATTTAAGCCGAGCACACTTCACTGTCTTCTCACTCCACTGTTCCTTTGTCCCAAAAGTAGTATCTTTTCTCAGCCTTGCCTGCGACCCGCTCGAGGACACAATTCTTCTCAATACCTAATCTTTTCTTTAATAATTTTTCATAATAAAATGTAATAAATAAATTATTTATTACACTATATACAATGCAACTCTTGCATTATTTTCACGTTTCTTCCACATATAAACGCAAGCTCCATATTTTGACTGATCAAAACCAATCTCTGTCTGGATTACATGAACTTTCTTATACCAACACTAGCTAGCCTGTTTCAAACTGCTTAGTTTACTGATGTTGCGTAGTGTGGATATGTAGTTGGGTTTACAACCAAATCTCCGCTTCCGCAAGATAAATAAAACGTTTGGTTTCCAACTTTGGCCTTGTTGTAATTTATTAAATACAGAGGCCTGTCTTGGTAGAACAAATAGAGAACGTTTGAAATGAAGACACCGTATGACATACGGGAACCTGAACGTCGTCTGGACTTGCAGTTTCAACGTCTGTGGCGACGATCCGTATAGTTAGACCCTCTGAGACTCGTGGCGTCGGTGATGGCGACCTGCTGGGCTCGCGTTCGTATGAAGAGGAGCGCTTCTCGTGAGGAGTCTAGCCGTGGTGTCTTGCGGTTTTCAAGTTCAGTCGTCGCGCCGTTCCGGGGGTGAAGATTCTCGGTAGCTGGCGCCGAAGTTCTTCGCGTCGGCGAAGTCTTGATACGTTTAGCTTGTCGTATTATTTTAGGATGCGTGTTCCAAGTCGCGGAAACACGTATTTGGTAAAGCTTGATGCTTTAAGAATCTCGGAACTGAGAGTTGGCTATGTTCGTCGAGATTAGAAATTTGACATATGTGAGCACATCGAACACGTCTGATTAGCATGGGCTGAGCAGCTGGAATACTTGTTATTCGTCGCCAAGGGTGGTTCATCAAAGTGAAGATAGCTGAACATCTAAGTCATATTAGACTTAATTCGCCCCGAAGGGAGTAGTTTTTGCGGGTGCCGTTATGGGGTAGTTATTTATTTACTGGTGCTCATGTACACTTTACTCATCAGGAATTATGCATGGAATTTATTTACGTCGAACGATACGTTCGTTTACTATTCTTTGTCCAGGCCTTGAAATGTGTTGGCCTTGGAACGCCGTGCTTTGGAACTCTTGTGTACAGAGGGGCCATGTCGTGGGAGTACGATGAATAAACAATAAACAAACATGGCGAGAGCTTCTGATATGTGTTGAATAGCGGCGTGCATTTGGAAACTGTGTTCCTGAATCATCAACTACTTTAGTGCGTGCGAGCTGGTTGGTGGGGCATGAGCATTTACTGGGGGAGAAGTCGAGTGCAGAAGATGTGTATATTGTAGGAAGGACTCATTTCTTTCTACACTGACTTTGCCAACCCTCATTTTGAGACATCACCTTTTTAAACTCACCATTTAGAAAGATTGTGGAGATGTCTACATGGTGTAATTGCAGATCAAGTTTATCAGAGAAAGAAAAAAATAACCTCGGTGTACTATACCTAACAACAGGAGAACAGGTATCCAAATAATCTATACCATATTTCTCTGCTGAATTATAACTTTGGACTTGAAAAAAGAAGTTAGTTATTTAACTCACTCGTGGAGTTAAAGAACCTTCCGAGTACCCACTCGTGGAGGAGTGTTTGCAACGTCAACAGCCAGGTGAAAATTGCGACAGACTCGAACCCGGGACCTCCTGTTTTGGCCGCAGGTGTGCTATCCACTACATAGTTTTTTGTTTACAAACTCACCTCCTTTATCGGATCTGAACACTGACAACTTTACTTATTTGAGTCTCTAACTCAACAAAATACCCTGTCCTTGGTTTGTTTCTTATTCACCAAAAATACATTCTGATATATCCAAAGAATTCATCAAGTAGAGTTGGCGCATATTTTGCTCCACCAAAACACAGCGGTAAAGGCCCACACAAATCTGCATGAACAAGATCTAAAACTTCCGCAACCTCAGGTGATACTCAGCGAATAATTCAGATCTTGATTGCTTCTCCAAAGCACAAGAAACACACATTTCAGTGTTCACATCTATAAATTTCACATCTTAACTCTGATTGCTCAAAAACTTTAACTTTTTACAGCAAACATGATCTAATCTTTGATGCCATAGGTTATAATTTTCAACGTTACTCACAAGAACAGATTTTGCTGCTGGTTTACCATCCAAGTGGAACAATCCATTCACTCTACTTACAGTACTTAGCACTGAACCAGTGGTATTACAATCATCAGCATCAAAAGTCGAAGTGAACAAGACATTTATGCTACGATCAGTATACTGACTAACTGATAACAATGTCACACTCAAACCACATCAGATATTTTGTAAATTGAACAAGTTGAGGAAAATTTTTAATCTCCAGTACCAGCAACTTCCAACTTCCCATTTTTACCAACAATAACACTCTGATCATGTTCTCGGTCTTTGTAATTCACAAGCCTTCTCTTTTCATGTGACATGTGTCCCTCAGAACCAGAACCCATGAATATTGCACTATCAGTCATTCAAGTACACAAAGTACACAAAAGGTTCTTTTCTCAGAATTCTTTTTCTTGCTTTCCTGATGTTTACTCTTCTTGTCAGTCTAATTTTCAGCGCCAGTTTTTTTTATTAATTCGGTTTAGGGCAGTCCTTGAGATAGTGCCACATTTCGTGACAACGCCAACAAGGTCTTTGAGACGTGTCACTTTTCTAGTCGAGAAGAAAGCAGCACGATCACCCGACACTCCATTATTAGAATATAACTGAGGATGACGGAAATCGTTGCATGTGCTGGCTTGCTTTACGATGGAGTCTTTCGGAATCTGGGATAAGTAACAAGTCATCTAACTAACCCTCACGATGTACTTTTGGAAACTGTTGTTTCAGCATACAATTTATTCAGGTTGTCACCAGGGCGCAATAGTTTCGCGTTTGACTCCAGATCAGAAGGTTGCGTGTTAAAACCACGCCAGGAACACTGTACTGAGTTCATTTCTTAATTTCATTAGATCAGAATGTTGCATGTTCAAATCACGTTGTGGTCAATGTGTTTGATGCAGGGAGTAATTTGGTTGTTAAATTATACTCCCCGGAGCCAAAGAAAAGTTATGAGGGAGGAACCTAAAGACCACGTGAAAGTTGAGAAGCCAATGTCAGCATAGCGAGATTGCTGACTCTTTCCGTTGCTGTAGACATTTTTCTTGTGTGAGAATCTTAAGATAGCTGTCACTCATGTCACGAGGTGACATGACGGCTCTCCCTCCGTATTTTTCGTCTGGACTCTCCTTCGGTTGTCCCGACCCCGCTGCTTTTGGAAAGGGTTAATTATTATTTACAGCCCTCGCTATGCGGGCCCTATTCATTAAAATGGAGTCAGTGTCCTCCCAAATGGGGCCTCCAGACGGTATCCCGCAGTGGCAGCCACAAGGCGGTAGCCCGCATACGCATCCTTTCCTGTTTTTCTCTGTGGTGAGACACTCTGTTTTTCTGTGTGGTCAATCAAGATGACGCACAGGACGATGACACGGCCGACGCAGCTGCACCCTCACGTCCCCTCCATATGACATTTCCCCCTCTTTCTTCCCTGTTGCATCTAAATTCATAGACAACGCCCATCTACTTCTCCACGACAATGAAGAGTCGTGTGCAACTTTTTCCATCTCCATGGATAATCCCCACCACCTACGCCTTAGTATTGAATCCTTATGGACACACGTCTCCACCACCCCACCAGGGCGTAGCCCAGGGCGCCCATCGACCCCGCGCCTTCGCCCCGAACTTACTTAAGGCAAGGGACACGCATCAGAAAAGTCTTCTTGTCGTTGTACGAGAGACTCGACGGACCCCGAGGGCCGAGCGCTGCGCTGCCGCCAGACGAGTCGCCGACGAATTCTACACAGTGGCTACGAGGGTAGTCATCAAATTTGGACCGAACGAACTCCCCGATGGTATGAACAACTTGGAACATTGTCGGATCTCGACACGAGCAGCCCTTACGGCAAGCTATGTTAGAATGTTGTAATCATTCGCCCAGAAGGGCAGTAATGTAACCGATTATTTTCAAGCCCACTCAGGGCTCTTTAATTCATTAAATTCTATTAATATTTTGCATGAGTTGATGTTTTTAACCTCTCACCAAGACCTTTGACAGGGCAGTCCAAGCGAGTTACTGTAAATCAAAAACTGTGTTATCCAGGGAAGAGGGTGAACTGAAGTCAACGCCGAAAGAAAATACTCTACACGTATTCACCTTCCATCGAGGATTCAAAGAAATGGCTAAACTTCAACCGTATTCTTTGGACCATTCTTTTTTTATTTATTTATAATAAGGTAGTAGTTGAATTTTGTCTTTGAATCAATATTGAATTTAATTTTTGAATTGAACATCTATAGGAACACATTTTAACTTTGAAAAAACTTACTATCCACTTATTTCTTTCCCAATTATTACTTTATATGAATTCGCTGGTTCGTAATTTGTTAACAGAGCTAACTTTCATTGAATGTCATTTTGTTATTCCTGTAGTCAAATGAATATTAGTGTATATTTCACTATGTTTTAGCCTTGAAAATATTATGCGCGTCTTTTTCTTATTATTTTATGTTGTAAAGATACACAATATTCTATCATAAAAATCATATAAAGTAATTCAATATTTTCAATGGTAGTTATAGTATAACCTATAATTTCTCTAATAGTTCTCCGATTTAAATGAGACAAACACTGAAACATTTATAAATTTACAACAATTTAAATGGAAATTATTTTATTTGTGAAAATATTTATTCCTATATTTTTCATTAATGAAGTAGGCCCATCGCTGAACTGGCAGTTCTTAACACGCCAGATGTGACTGTCGGCGAGTTTCATCTGACCATTGGGCGACAGGATACACGATGTTTCTAAAGTTAGCTGTTCCACGAGTTAAGATGGTTTATGTGTGGGTGTCACTATATGCCGTCTGAAATGGGTGGAGCTACGTTAGACCTACGCAGCAGACATATGACAACACCGCGCTTGCGCTTCCATGGTTACAACTCGTTACTTTTCTTTGGCTGCGCGTACCATAGTGAAGTTACCATGCACGGTTTTAGCCTTGATGCTTTGTTTCATTCTATCCCTGGCGACTGATGCTCGATCTTGTCTCTGGTTCTGAAATATTACGATTTGTCTGCTTCTTCTTGTTCCTTTTATCCAACGCCCACCCTTGGCAGAGATGCCATTAGGTGCATCCCAGTAGAGCTTGGCTTTTCCATACAAGTCGTCATCGGCAGACTCCAGAGCGCTGCATCTTGGCAGGTGGTCGGCCGAGCCCTCCTCCAAAGAACATAGAGGGCAGATCGGAGTGTCAGCTAATCCGATCCGGTGCAGGTGGCTCTGAAGGTAGTCGTGGCCAGTAACCATTCTGAATGTAGCTACTGCGACGGCACGGGGCAGGCTGTTGGGGATGGAGTTTGATGTTATCTGTTCCCATTTTTGCCGGCTGCTGCAGTTCCCCATGCGGTCTTCACGTACTGGTTGATGTTTTTATTTATTCCGCTGCATGCAGCCTGAAAACTGGTTGGGAGGTCCTGTTGAGAAAGATTGCATCCCGCCTTTGCGAGTCGGTCGGCTCTCTCGTTTCCGTCTATGTCGCAGTGTCCAGGGACCCATTGCAAGCAAATCTCAGCGGTCGTTTGGAGCTTCCACAAACGCTCTTGACATTTTTGTACAAGGTCCCCTTCTTGTAGAGATGTAGACGTAATTGCTTGCAGCGCTGGCGTTGAGTCCGAGAGGAAGACAACTTTATTATAGACTGGAAGAAGTGACAGCTTCTCTGCAGCCTCGCTGATGGCATAGACCTCTGCATCGAAGTTTGTTCTCATGTTCCCGACTGCGAAGGAGCCGGCCATAGAGGTAGAGTAGTAGCCTGCACCAGTTTTAGTGCCAGCAGCGGACCCATCGGTGTATACATGTAACCATTGTGGAGTTGGGTATTTTGTTGCAAGCAGTTTTAGTGTTGCGGCCTTTAGCAGATGGGATGGAACATCTGATTTCTTGGCGTCGATATCGGGGAGAAGCAGGAAAACCGGGATTTCTGGTCTTTCTTTGACAGCCTCTGGACGTCTGAAGGGGAGTCGTTCTCCGAAATTAATTTGATATTTTGATTCTATTTCAAGAGAGCAAGCGAGAGGGCTGTTTTGAGTCTTAAGGCGAGCGTTTGCGGTGCGATAGGATTCCCAAAATCTGTCTCCTATTCGCCGAGATCTTTCAAAAAATTTCAGGGTTGCCTTGTCGCGACGAGCTTCTAGTGGTTCTACTTGCGTCTGAATTTCCAAGGCAGGTATAGGGGTGGATATAGCTGCTCCGCATACAATTCGTAACGCATTATTTTGCACAGTACTGAGTTTCTTTTTGGTTGAAACGCTTGCTGTTGTTAGAGCCTCGGCCCCATATTCTAGTACAGGGCGGATATATGACTTGTACGTGGTGGCCAGGACGTCCTGGGTAGTTCCCCATTGGGTGCCAGCGAGTCTTCTAAGGATACATAATCGGTTGGTAGATTTGTCGACTACATTTGAGACGTGTTGAGACCAATTCAGCTTACTGTCCAAAGTCATGCCGAGGTACTTTGTCGTTGGGAGAATTTCGAGAGGAGTTGAGTCGTACAGTAGGTTTATATCATGTTTTTTGGTTGACATAGAAAATAGTTGCGCAGTCGTCTTTTCCCTGCTGACAATCATATCGTTCTCGAGGCACCAAGAGTTCAGGCGCTGTAGTGCATCGTTGAGATTTTGTTCCATTGCTGGAATGCTGCTACTAGTTGACCATATTGTGAGGTCATCGGCGTAACAAAGAACTTCAGTTCCAGGCTGTCTCTTTAGTTCTGTTATGAGGTCGTTAATCATTATATTAAAAAGAACACAGCTGAGGACCGCTCCTTGCGGAAGGCCTCTCTTCTGTTGTCGGTATGCGCTGGATGTATCGTTGTACTTCACTCTGACCAGTCTTTGGCATAAGAAACTTGTCAGCCATTTAAGCATATTTCCATTTACCTTTAGATTAGCTAGCTTGCTCAAAAGTATATTCCGGCTTATGGTATCATATGCGCCCTTGAAATCGACAAAACAGGCGAGGGTTGACATTTTTCTCTGGAAACCGTCTTTGACATACTGCGAAAGTTTGATAATTTGGTCAATGACGGACATGTGTTTCCGGAAACCAGCCTGTTCGGGTTCAATGAGTCTGTGTCTGTCGATAAACAGTAAAAGACGGTTGTTCACCATACGTTCAACGACTTTGCATAAGATTGAGGTGAGGCTAATGGGCCTGTAGTTCTTGGACAGACAGGGGTCTTTGCCCTTTTTTAGGACAGGAATAATTTCGGCTTTTTTCCAGCAGTTCGGGATGCCCTGATGCCAGGTTTGGTTGACAGCTGCTAGTAGAACTCTGAGGGCTGACTTTCCGAAATGTGTGATAAATTCTGGGAAGATCTCGTCAGGACCACAGCTCTTTCCTGCCTTTAATAAGGCAATCGCCGATTTGAGTTCCCGTAGGTTGAAATTGTCATTTAGATCTTGGTGGTCTGCTTCAGGCTGGGGAAGCGCTGGGGGACGGATTCTTCTCCGGTGGGGGAAACTAGAGGAACAAGACGAGAATTCTTTGCAGAAAAGCTTGGCGATTTCTTTTTTACATGTTACAGTGGTTTTTGCATAGGTGACACCTTCGGTTGCTTAGATGTATTATTTAATTTCGATGTACGATTTGTCTGCATGGTGGCTTTGACTATCGACAGGGCGCAGGTTACGAACCACAAGTAATTCCTGTCTTGTATCCGTTACTGTTTGGATGACATTAAAACAGAAGATTCTGTACTTGCGGTTTGTGTAAGGTTGGTGAAGGTCTTGTATGATTTTTCGGAAACCTTTGTATCGGGTTTGCTGGAAGGGCGTGTCGTGTCTGTAACTCGAATTTGACCTTGTTTGCCACGTGGATATACGTGGACGATATTCTGATACACTGAATTTTACGTTAGGATCAGAGGGGTTTTGTTAAGTTTTTACTGCGTTTAATAACACTTGCTTCTTACTGAATGTGTTTCTCAGTGAAAGTGTAAGTTATAAAGAGCGAGGTAAACTTCTTGGTTAGGAAACATCTGCTGGTGAAAGGTGGCGCTGAAGGGAAGTGAGTTGAGAATGGAAAAATGATTTCGCGGTTGCTTTTATCTTATAGCACCTTCCCTCAATTTACAGGGCTAAGTTCTTATTTTCGTAATAGCGAAAGCACTGCTCTTAAAGTTGTACTTCACGTAAGATCTTGGTAAAAATTAATGGACTTAATGTAGTTTATAAACTTCTCCATTACGGAATATTCTATTTGCTGTGATGGGGTGGGATTTACCAGCTTATTAGCGATGAACATGAGTTTCCACTTGTCTAGACCTTTGAATTCTAAAGTTTCTTTCATCTACCAAAATATAATTGCGTCTGTCTTGTTTTCCAGCTACGTCGTCTTGCGTTGATAATGGTTTATCTTAATTTAAACTAAAGATTATTATATAATCACAATATTGACTCATATGTTAAAATTTGTTTGAAAATAGCTTCAGAAGTTACTTGAAACACTTGAAATCAGCGTAAATGATGAAAATTTATTCGAAATTTCAAACTCTGAATATGACTACCTGGATTATAACTCACAGAAGAAGAAAATCTGTAAATTTAAATTATACAGTGAGATATCAAACTGTGACAATATTACTTCTTTAAAACATATTAGATCACTTGGGAAATGTCACATATATTAAACCATGAAGTTCATTATAATACGAAGTAAAATAATAAGTGTTGTTTCACACTTTATACGCAGCAACGTTGTATTTTATTTTTTCAAGTTGAGAGCATTGTAATTCATAGCTGAGCCTGTTGCTTGTGAACAACGCGTATATAGATGAGAGCTATTGAGGTAACTTCCAACGTTCATTATTTGAAGAATGTCTGTTGAATCATTCTGTTTTATGTGGAGAGGCAAAGTGTTATCTGAAAAAGTATTCCATCAACAAATAGCTCAAAGTGATTATTTCAATTTCAATTTGAAAGAACGAAAAAATATACATGAATGCTCTCATCTCTTTGAACTTTAAGTATTGGGAAAGTTAAAAGACCGTGGCATTAGTTTTCGTACTCCGATGGCGAAAGACGAAATTAGTGGCTCATTTAAGGTAGGGCGACGCTGTCACGTTTCACGCCCGTAATCTTGAGTAGCCTGACATTATTTTACTTTTTATCAAATATCTCATTTTAGATCCCGTGACTTATGATTGTCATACGTTTTTCATACTTTCAGAATACCAGTGAATAATTTTAAAAAGATTTAAGAAATTCCTACGTTTGCTTACATAGTTCTTTTTGTCAGATAAAGTTGAAAATTCGTGAAATTCTGTGTTAAATTAAAGTTGCAATAACTCGCTAATTTTTCTCGTTTAGGTCATGAAACTGTCCTCTTGTTAACAGACATAATATCAACAATTGTACAAAATATAAACAAAATCTAGCATTTTTTGAGTTTATGTGAAGTACTACCTTAATACAAGTAACGTGTTCAGTTGAAGGGTAAATACGTCAGCAAATAATTTCGGTTCTGACCAATAAGTCTGTACTAATGATCTACAACCCTGATTATATAATAGAACTGCATACTGATGTATATGGTGTTTTTTTGTTTCAAAAGTTAGTGATTTCCGTGTAATCGAATACATTATCACGCGAGACTGCGATAGCAAGGCAATTGCAAATGGAATTAAGAAGTAGTTGGAGGCTGTTGTAACTTAGTGGTCAGCTACGACGAATAGTTTTTGTAGGGTCAAGAACCTACGAGTTCGTGCTCCGATGCATGCGAGTTTTTGAATGGTGAAAGGTGCAGTGAATGCCGAGCTGTCTGAAACGAAAATATAACAATACTATATGATCGATGCATTACGAAGTAACAAAGTAGAGATGAGCTATTTGATCTTTTTTTTTAAATTAAGGGTGTAATCGAACCAAAATCGACCCTAAGTTTGAAAGTTCTTTGAAAATTTTAGAATTGTTTGACAGTGACCTGTATTTTCTTAAAATCCTTTACTGACTAACGTGCTGAATTCATGTGTGTTTATCTTTTGTGTGTGTGTGATCTGTATGAGTATGAATGTGTTGGTTTGATAATGTCTAGGCGATGGACTGGCTGACTGTTACATGACAGCAGGATTGGTTCACGTTTGCATATGATCGATGTACTGAATCATACAGCAGTGAATCGTTGACGCGATTCTGTGATGTCAGATTGCTGACACAGTTACATGACTGATGGACTGACTCGTGTTGACATATGATCGATGGACCGAATCATATTGCGACTGTATGAGTTTGTGTAATTTTGAATAGTTGATAATAGGTTTGTTCCAGCAGCAATCCCGGATAGTTCCGAACTGTCCCGCGCATGCGCAGAAGCGAAATCCCAGTTGTGCGCTGTTCCAGCAGTGACAATTCCGAACTATGTTCCAGTTGACTGTTCCAGCAGTCGCCAGCGAGGAATTCCGAACTGTTCGGAACCGTTCTGAGAGTTCTGGATTTCTGTAGGGATTTTAAGTTCGGAACTGTGGTTACGGTCGGTCACCCGCGTGGTTCGTAGGCGGTGGGGGAAATAAGCGGGAAGGAAGCGAGTAACACTCGATTGTTTGGCGTCGCCGTGTAAACTTCTCCATTGTGTTACCTGTTTTGTTCGACCTTAATTGGATTATTCTTTCGATTTTCGGACCATTTTCAACCTCTCCTGTTATATTTTGACCCTGCTTGTTTAATTGAATTATTTTCTTTCGGCTTTCGGACTATTTTGAACCTCTTCTGTTACATTGTGATCGTGCTTTTTCCTGTTTATTCTTTCCGGTCAGTGACGGAAATCTTATAGTTTATGAAGACCTAGCTGTGTTTTTAATAAATTTTCTGTATATTTCATTTGTATTTATTTAATTCTGATATTTCATTTCTACTTTCATTAGATTCAGTTCGTTTCACGACTCATTTCTTTGATTAATTTCTATTTGTGATTTAATACTTTTCGTTCTTCGCCATCTGTTATATTTTACTTTCCTCATCACCTTTTTATTTTTATTTGGTTACTGGTATACTAAAGAAAGAATGAACATCAAGTTTGACTTACCATCCATTCTTTCTTAAAGAAGGTAATTTCTATTCAAAGTGTGAAAATATACGTGATATTAAAGAGTAAATATAAGTATGTGCTTGTGTCTGAGTATTTTGAATTGTGTTGGGAAGATAAAAAAAAACACTATTTTATAGCGTTCTCAAGGGATGGGTCAACTTTGAAAATTTATATTAGCAAAATTGTTAAACCTAGGGCATAGAAATTTTACACGACGTTTCTGGGATAGTTATTTATAAAATATATTAGTTTTATAATTTTATCTTGGGTTAAAAATATCTTGTATTTTGTATAAAATCTTGCAATTTCAAGATCGGTTAATCGCAAAAATTTTCCATCGGCCCTTAAATAAACCGTATTTAAAAATAAGATAAAAATTAACAATTAGCTTATTAATCATGGTACATTGTAATTTTATCTCTTGATACAACACGAAACACTCTAGATTCGGGTGCCCGGCAGTGATACTCACACTCAACCGCACATTTATTTTCCGTGTGTTATCAAGAGATATAAAATCACAATGTACCATTATTAATAAGCTTCTGGTTAATTTTTATCTCATTTTTAAATTCGTTTATTTTTACTTGTACTTATTTTACTAGATGTATGTCATTTTGGAACTGCAACTTGTTCACATTTTTTTATCAAAACTTGAAAATGTTGTTTGTTATTTTCTTCAGAAGAGTTTTTTTAATGTGCAGCATATCATTAATAAATGTTCTTATAAAATGACATTGTTAACCTATTTTGACCGGACACCTCATTATTCAGAAGTCGGGTCGGGTCCGACCCAACCCTACCTTCCAACTTCATTTCATTCCACTAACCCGATTGAGGGTTAACCGTCCACTGGGCGCATTGTTGGCTGTTGCGCACATCAAAATAGAAAATTATGTTGGGAATTACCACGTCATAACAAACATTTTATTAAAATACTAAGTATTAAAAATGCGTTTTAAAAATAAAGAAATAATTTTTCCAGAACGTATATTGATACGGACATAAAAAATTGTTGCTCAAGAACTCTTTTAAATACTCTTAAATATACATAATTCAAGTTTAAAATAATTTTTGTGTTGTTTTTATTTTAAAAACTTGAAAAAAACACGCTGTTGCCCTTTGATCAACGCGCCATGTCGAGGAGACAGCTGTATCGTTTTAATTTTTCCTCGCGAGATGGACCTGCTCTCAAGTTCATGCGACATCTAACGGATAAACTTTAAACTATGACGCGTAAAAGGCGTTCCAGCAGCAAACAATCCCGAACGGTTCGGAACCGTCCTGAATTCCGCGCATGCGCACTGAGGAAATTCCGAACCGTTCCGTACTGTTCGGAATTTGCTGCTGGAACAAACCTAATGTCGCCGGTGGACTAGCGGACATCTTACATGACCAGTGGATAGGTTCATGTTGGCATATGATCGATGGACCGAATCATATGAGACTGTATAAGTTTGTGTATGTCCGTAGGGAAACGTTGTGGCGATTCTGACCAGTGTTGGTGCTCACATGACGGGCACTGTTGTGGAAGTACTGACTGACATCTTACATTATACTCAAGTTATTCAGAGTTTGGACACCAAAAGAACAAAAATAGCGGATTCGAGTGGTGTTTCAGGACAGCCACCACCAATATTTTAGAACAAAACCCCGACACTCGTTATGACTTGGACTGCCTCAGATTGGAAAAGCTATTCTTACTCTGGATAATTGCGTTAAATTAGAAACATATTGACATTCTATTAGTATTATAACTCTTCGCTAACTTTTTATCTTATCTAGGAACTTATGCTTCTTTTTTCTTTTCTTTTTTTTGAATCCGCCTCTGCCTTAGGGCCCTTGATCGGAATTGATGGGATGGTCCCTTGCTTGCTTCCGGAGAGTAAATTAGTTTATTGTCCTCCACGTTGTCATACGCAGTTTGTACTGTTTTTTGACAATAAATTTATTATTAAAATCATCATTTGATATTAAAATCATCATAGTACTTACACTATCTTACGGGTGCACCAATGCTATGGAAACAACAAAGATACTACCGTAAAATGAATTTCGTTGAAAGTAGATTAAAAAATTAAGATTTCTTGGATAATTTATGCAATGTATTTTATTAATAGGAATATTAATTTTGTGTTACTCTACAAATGATAAAAACGAGTATTTTAAAGACACTGGCTCATCTAGAGGTATTTTGTTAAGTTTGGTGGTAATGAATACAACGTATAAGATGAAAATATCACTAAGTCGAGTAATGTACGACATAGGAGGAATCAATTGAGTTGGTTGGCAGTTCTCCCGAATTTGGTAACTTTTCGTGCGGCAGTTAGACTTTACCAAATGACTGGCTGATATCGAACATGACCGAAGGCGTGACTCATGTTAACATATGATCGAAGTATCGAATCATGTTGTAATGTAATTGAGCATACAATACAAATGAATAATGGGTTCATTATGGTGAACGGTACTCAAGTTGTTATCGGTTTCATTTTGCTTCAATATGTTCATCGGATCTTCCTTAGTAGTTAATAGTGTTGGGTGATTTTATAGACTCAGTAGACAAGCATTGTAATTAGCGTAGTTGATGGTTGCACGTAGACGCAAACTAAATAGAGAATGAATAAGAGAGTTAACTCTGTTGTTATTGGCAGGATGGCGGAGCTAGTTTACTCTTGGAGCTGGTACCCTCTAAACCTCTTTACTTCTAAACAAGGAATTACTGAGACCGTTGTGCAGTGGGAATGAAGTGTTGACAGTATGGTCGTCGACATGAGAAGGGAAGTAAGAAGTAGATTAGAAAGATTAGAAGACAGAGACTGAGCTCGTTACGTGGAAGGCGACTTACAACTCATTGGAGAATTTTTAAAAGGAACATTCGTAGCAGGGCTTAAGGATGAGAGAATAAGGTATATCGTAAAACCAAAGAGTGAAGAAGAGTTTCTAGCACAACTTGTCGGAACAGCTCTTCAGGAAGGGATCGAGGTGAAATCTCTTAAATACAAAAATAATCAAAGTCAATGATTTCCGCGTTCGGAAAGTAGGAGAGATTTTAGGGCAACACTAGGAGCTGTTAATATTAAAAGAGAGGTAATATTAACAGCAACGGGGGGGGGG
>NNCF01128850.1:359657-371722 GCA_002313205.1 Laupala kohalensis | reverse complement strand
CCCCCCCCCCAGATGCGGAAAATGCAACAAACGTGGCATTAAACGCGTCTTTGCAATCAGGGAAACAAGCAGTAGGATTGCCTGAGCAGTCGCAGATACTTCAAGGAAGAGACTGCAATCAGCGGAACGGAACGTCACGTAAATGTGAAAATATAACAGGATTATGAGTAGGGAGCCTAGACTCAAAACAGTTTGATAATAATTATGGTATCATGGATAAATGAGTATTCCCGCTTAGGTTATGAAATATGTGATAATGTTAAGTCTATGCATAATATTGATCGAGGGGACACCCGAGACAACATATTAGGAACGTACGAAGTGTATGCTTTGAGTTCAGAACTTAGAGGAGGCGTATGTATCGCATTGATTGACGCAGGGGTCTAATTATCGTTGGTAAAGAGTCTATTTTTAAGAATATTATTGTGGATAGTGAAATTATGGAAATGCAAGGGATCAGTGGGCATAAGGTAAAGGTGAGAGGAAAAACTATTCTTACTCTGGACAATTGCAAGGACCCCATTACTTCATTTTATGTGATTGATAAACTACCTAGAAATAAAGATATCATTCTAGGTCAAGATTGGCTCATGGAAAATAATTATTTATTCGCTACGGGTAGAGAAGGAATAAAAAAACCGTACCTCCCAATAGTTAAGTCTTAGATGAGTTCCCGACTTATGAAAAGGGTGTCAGATTCATTGAATAGCAGTTACTACAACCAAGGATAATATTCACATTCAGTTTAACTAATTGTGGTAGGACGACTACCCTTATCTTTTAATTAACGCCTCTAATGAAACTTAAGATGTAAGAACACGACCAGTATTACAAAAACCCCAATTCAATTAAAACGTGAAGATTCCAGTAATACCGGTGTTACAAACAGAAAAGGGATTGAATTGTTACATAAAACTTATTTGAACTAGAACATATTACTGAAGGAGCTAATAGTATAAAATAGATTTGCACGGAGTTTGTAGACACATTTACAGATGATTAACTATCATACACTACAGCAACCACTCATACAATTCCTACACCCTCAATCCCGAAAGGAGGGGCAATTAAACTTAAAAAGTATCGACTACCACAAGCTTATCAGGAGGAAATACAACAACAAGTAGAGCAGATGCTGGAAGAAGGGGTTATTACACATAGCTAAAGCGCTTGGAATTTTCACTTATTGTATACGCAAACACTTCAGAAAACTGAATGACTTAACGGTCGGAGATAAATATCCCCTCCCTAATATTCCAGATATACTAGACAAGGTAGGGCGCGATATTTCTCGGCTTTAGATTGCGCCAGTGGATATCTTCAGGTTCCTATCGAACCAATATAAAATTGCTTTTAGCACGTCAAACGGACACTATGAGTAGGAAAGGATGTGTTTCGGTTTGAGATCGCCTCCCGCGACGTTCCAACGCATGATGAAAGCGGTACTACACGAGTGCATTGGTGAAAGATGTTTTGTGTATATGGATGACATTGCAATATTGGAAGAAACACTACAGGAACACAATAATAAACTGAGGGATGTACTAACACGATTTAGAAAATACAATTTAAAAGTTGAACCTGACAAAAGTGAATTTCTAAAATTAGAATTAAACTACTTAGGTCATATCGTCTCGGCTGAGGGCGTCATGCCAGACCCAAAGAAAATACAATCAGTTTCAGAGGTCCCATTTCCAAAATCTGTAAAAGAAACCAAGTCATTCCTAGTTCTTTCAGGATATTATCGGACATTTATTGACGAATTTCGTGCTATAGCAAAAAAAAGAAAAAAGAAACGGATTGGAAATGGCCAGACAAAGAACAAGTTAGCTTTGAATTACTAAAGCAGAAATTAACTAAAGCACCTGATCCATATTTTTCTAAACCATTTCCTTTAACTATATATGCAAGTGGGTATGCAGTCGATGCTATTCTATCCCAAGGGAAATTAGGTCAAGATAGACTCATGGCTCAAAGCAGAAACACTATAGAACTACTGAAAAAGAATACTTGGCTATAATATGGGCGTGCAAACATTTTAGGCCATACCTATTATGTATAAAATTTAATATAATCACAGATCATAAAGATCATGGGTTTTCAATGTAAAGGATCCAAGTTCACGATCCAAGAATGATCCAAGATTTATGCGATGGAAACTCTTGTTAGAAGAATACGATTACGAAATTCAATATAAGGCTGGAAAAAGAAATTGAAAAAGACAAGTGTAAGTAGATATCCTGTAGAATGTATGTCTCTAAAAACAGAACAAATGGGGATGAATTAAGAAAATTAAGAATTATTAAAGAAATACACAATTGTCCAGTATGTGGACACCAGGGAAATCAGAGAACGGTAGAAAGTATCTAATTATATTCATGTTGGATATGGTTGGAAAATGATGTAACAAGCTACATTAAAACGTGTAAGATATGTCGGGTAAATAAAGGATTGAACCACAATGTAAAACAGGAACAAGAGATAACAGACGGGACGAACCTAGGATAAAAATGTACTTAGATGTTGTACACCACTACCACAAACTGAAAATGGTTTCAAATATATATTAACTTGTGAGGATAAATTCAGCAAATACATTACAGTATTCCAGATTAAAGACCATATTTGAAGAAGTAGCAGAAACTTTGTGGAAAAGGTTATATTAATTACGGTATTCTAAATTTCATTGTAACGGATCAAGGAACAAATTTCATGTCGGAAATACTTTTAAAAATTTGTAAGCTTTGTAAAATAGAGAAAATCAACACCACGGCTTATCACCAAGAAAGCAATGGGGCGCTGGAAAGAACGCCCAAAACTGTAGTCACTTACAATGTTTTTTTGTGATCCAAAAATTAACGATTGGGACAAATGGTTACCATTTGTTTGCTTTACCTACAACACCACACCGCACACGGATACGAAATTCTCTCTCTACGAACTACTCTATGGAAAGAGGTGCGATATTCCAGAGCTCTCCCCAACCTTTATATAACAACGACAATATGGTTCAAAATGTAAAAAAAATCAAATTGCAAAACTGTCACAAGATAGCGAAGGAAAGGATAATTAAGTGTAAAGAGAAACTTTTCTCTCTAAGAAGAAAGCCAATCAAGTAAAATTTAATATTAATGATTTAGTATTGTTAAAAATTGAATCTAGAGATAAACTACAGCCAATATGGAAGGGACTTTTTGAGATAAAATCAATAAGAGAACCAAATGCAATTATCCACGAGCTAGAAAAAAGCGAACACCAGGAACTTAATAGACTAAAATATTGTTTTTCTTCTTCTCTTACAGGACAAGAGAAGAGTCATGGAGACATGGATGGTTATTTTTATCTTTAGTTTAATGTGGGATCAATTGTGGGGACAAGATGTACGCAAACTAGTGGTGCAACGGCCGTTTATTTCGATGAAGTGGGTTCAATCTCATTATATCTAATGCAGTGGAATGTAGCTACTTACATTAATTTAGAACCGACGTAGGGTCTGTGGAAACGTACCAAGGATCATCAATAGATCGTAAAAGAATTCTGTACAAAAGCGAATCTATCCGAATGGTATTATTTGATACATTGAGGAACCTTTCAGCGATATATGAGGTCAAAGATAATCTAAAAGAAGTAATCAGTTATTATTTAGCGGACACACCGGTGATAAATGCTATTAATAAATCAAAAAGAGCAAAAAGAGGCGAATTGAATTTTGTAGGTGACGTGTCCAAAATTTCATTCGGATCCTTATCACAGTCGGATGCCGACGAGTATAACAAACAAATTTCGGAATTAGAAAAGAAACAAACTGAATTTTTACATATATCAGAACAAATGACAGTTATTAAATCTACATTAGGGTCCTTAAATTTAACCATTCAAAGAGTAAATGAAAACGAACCTCAAAGTCTTAAGTCAAAATATTAACAAACTTGCTAATTATACAGAAAGGACGGTTAGTAAGCTAAAGGATGAGGTACACCAAGTAACTCTCATTAATGAACAAATAAGAATTGCACAAAGACGCATGGACGAAACAAAATGGAAGAACTGATATTTAGTGACCCAATGAGGCAATACAATGGAAAGATGAGTAATAAAGAGTTAACTAAGTGTTTCGAACCAAAAGTACTACAATATGTTTGCAAGGAGGACATTCCAATCTACACGCACATGCCAGAGATAGACTGTGAGGTGAGGCAAGATCGTGGTGCCGAGGCAAGATCGACTGACTGCCTTGTGTTGTGAAAATTCGCAATCAATCACTGTTGAAAATGAAGGACTCCTAACGCTTCAACAAAACTGCAAGGCTTTTTCAGCCAATGTGACATTGTATGATACGATTATGTTCACGTTTATGATACGTGTTAAAAATGATTTCATGCCTAGCATTCCAATAAATTATGATTGTTACTTGACTTTGAAAATTCTCAAAATTATGAAAAACTCATATTGGACGGACCTTTAGTTAAATAATGTCATCTGCTATTGATTTGAGGATTGCAAGCGTTAAAGTAGATAAAATTAATAAACTAATTGAGGAACAGGACCCCCCCCCCAGGGGACTTACATCTAGTAAGTACGTGTTTGGCAAACACAGGACCCCGAGCTGAGTCTGCCATTACTTCCACTTACTTGTGGTAGACTCCTTCCTTTCTTTTTCCTGACCTTCCTTGGTCACCTCTTGTTCTTTTCGATCCCGACGCTGTTAGGGCTATTTTTCTCATTTTTTGTTTTGTTTTGAGATATGTTTTTATATATTGTAATTCAGGAGGGTTTTAGACAGAATTTTAGGATTCTANTAATAAACTAATTGAGGAACATGACCCCCCCCCCCCAGGGGACTTACATCTAGTAAGTACGTGTTTGGCAAACACAGGACCCCGAGCTGAGTCTGCCATTACTTCCACTTACTTGTGGTAGACTCCTTCCTTTCTTTTTCCTGACCTTCCTTGGTCACCTCTTGTTCTTTTCGATCCCGACGCTGTTAGGGCTATTTTTCTCATTTTTTGTTTTGTTTTGAGATATGTTTTTATATATTGTAATTCAGGAGGGTTTTAGACAGAATTTTAGGATTCTAATGACCTCGATGTCGACAAACCGTAAAGCCCCACAAAAAAGGCTACGGAATTAATGTACACAACCGTGCCAAAGTTGAGTACACATAAAACTAAATTAATATGAGTCATAAGACAACACAATCATGCAAGAAAATAGTTTTTGAAATTGTTATAAGTTATTTAAAAAGTACTACAGCAATGGCGTGATAAAGTACAAGACGAATTTAACTTTTATTAAAATCAATAAATTCTTTTACAGTGTAGAAGCACTGGTGCAGGAGGTAGTTTTTAACCGCGGATTTGAAGATATTCAATTTCATAATGTCTTTTATATTCATGGGCAGGGAATTATATAGGACGATTCCCGAATGATAAGGTCCTTTTTGGCAAAGAGTGGTTGACGCTCTAGGACGATGAATATTATAACTATTGCGAGTATTGTATTCGTGAACGAGACTGATTCGTATAAAGCGAGGGTGGCACATCAGTAATTCGGTCTTAACAAACACGACTGTTTCATAAATATAAATGCTAGGAAGTGTTAAGATATCTAATTCCTTGAATAAAGGTTTACAAGAGTTTCGGGGGTGAGATTTACAAATTATCCGAACTATCCTCTTCTGAATTCTGAAAGTTTGAATACTCTGACCGGAATTACCCCGGAAGGTAATGCCGTAACGTAAATGGGATTAAACGTTTGCAAAATATACGCAACGGGAAATACGTGGACTAACTACGTTAACTAAGATTCGGAATGCGTAACACAATTTGCTTAATTGGGAATTAAGATTGTCAATGTGACAATTCCATTTGAGGTTGTCTTGAATATGGAGACCTAAGAATTTTGTATTTGTAACAGTTTTTAATTGTGTTCCGTTTAAAGAAAGAGAAACCTGGGGTAAAGATTTTGTGATACTATTGTGAAATGACATAGACACTGTTTTGTCAGTGTTTACATTGAGACGATTTGCATGGAACCAAGTCGAAAGGTAAGACAAAAATTTTTGAGCGTTGGCGTGTTTACATAGTAGATTAGAGTCATCAGCAAAAAGAACCATTTTGCAATCTGATGTGGATGATATGTCGTTAACATATTTTGTTTGGAGGAGAGATGTTTTTGCTTCACAAGTCTCGGTATGGAGACTAGTTTCGCAACGAGATTAATAAATACTCAGGTTATGTAGGAAAGAGGACAAGGTTTATTTTTCAGTTGGAGTATAAACAAATGACAGAAACTAAAGCTCCAGGATGACAACAACAGGCGCATAAAAGTAATGCCAACAGTTTCCTTTATACAACTCACGACTTTGAATAACTTTGTGGTTGGTAAGAACTTCCGTCGTCTGCCGCAAAGTGGAGCCGCGTTTCTTGGTGGACGGGAGTCTTCACGATTTGGCCGCGTGGGGGCGCTTGAGTACGAGGTTCTGAGATCCTCCGCGTGGTGACGTAGCGTGGCGCTTGGAGCGAAGTTCGTCGAATTCCGCAAGAGGGCGCTGCCGTCCAAGCTTCTGACGAGAAGTTCGCTGAATACCGCAAGAGGACGTATCGTGGCGTCTGAAGACAGAAACGTCGCAGGTCGGGCGAATGCGCAGAGCTGGATCTTTTGATATTGAGGTTAGGATCGGAGACGCTGCTTCCTTATCAGGAGAATCTCATGGAATCTCCTAATGTTTATAAATTGCATCGTATGTAGAGACTCTCTTGCGGACGGGGTCTATTATTCTGGCCTTGGATCTTGAGCCTCTGAATCTTTCGTCTTGGCAACGGCGTAAACATCATGGCGTGTAATGCCTCGGCGTAACAACATGCATTTCTACGGATTAATGCATGGGAGGATTTCATCGTATATGTAGTAAGGTACGTCTANAGGGCCGAGAATTGAACCTTGGGGTACTCCGCAAGTAAGTGGCTTTGTTTCTGAAAGACAACGCTGAAGTATTTTATTTTTAGTATAGGATATTTCGACCTGTTGATATCTATCTTTTAAATAAGAATTTAGGCATTGATGTGGAAGTCCACGAATGCCTAAAGAATGCATTTTGGAAAGGAGAATTCCGTGATCGATGACATCGAATGCTTTGGATAAGTCAAGAAAAACACCCTGTGAATTTTCTCCGCGGTCAAGATGTAACATCGTTTACGAAAGAAAATATGACGCTTTTAGCGAAAAAAGATTTCCTGAAACCGTGTTGATCGTCAGAGAGAATGTTATTTTTTGATAAAAAATCTCGAACAATTTTTCCATGATTTTTGAGAAAGTGGGTAGTAAAGATATTGGTCGGTAATTTCCAATATTAAGTTTGATTCCTTTCTTGAGTAAAGGTTTCACTTTAGCTTTCTTAAATATGCTAGGAAACACCCCTTCCGATAAAGAACTATTTAAAATATTTGAGTGGACTTAATATAGCGTGGGACGAAATTTTAACAAACTCGGGTATATCATCTATGTCTGTTGAAAATTTATTTTTAATGAGCTGATGTGTCTCAAGACTTTATTGGCGTTAGTTTCAGGAGTGAACATAGAATTGGGTACGTGGGTGGATATAATTGGAGGACATTGATTTGGATATATTGTTTTCGTTATTTTACCTACTTCTGAGAAGTAAGAATTAAACAAATTTGCGATGTCCTGAGGATTTGATACGATTTTGCCATCGTTTAGTAAAGAAACATTTTCTTCGCGATTTTCAGAAGTTTAACAATATTCCTCATGGCTTTCATCCGGATGTTCGATTTTAGTACCTGCCTGTCGTTTTCCATTACTTTAGCTACAGAGAGTACTTTTCGAAGAATAGTCTTATATTTACGAAAATAATTATGGAATTCGTGTGGTTGGTTATAGAGTTTTGAAAGGTAATATAAACGGCGTTTGATTTTTGAAGAAATTCTTATCCCTTGGGTGATCCATCTATTGTATTTCTTTGTGTTAATTAACTTGCGTTTTGTGGCAAAGCTAGAGTTGTAATGTTTTAGGAATATTGAGATAAATAAATTGAATTTGTCGTCGGAGTTTTGGCAATTGTAAACATCTTTCCATGATTCTTCATGCAAAAAATTAAATTATTTGCGTTATTAACTATTGTGTTTGTGATATTTCAAAATTTCGAGCTTCTACATGCAATATATAATGAGTTATTAACCTTTTGCAAAAACACCTAAAAACGACCAGGCACATTTTTAAGGAATGAAATTTATACTGTCGCTTTCGTCAAAATGCCGTGATCACATGATAAATGAATTTAAACGTTTAATACTTAGTATTTAATCACAAATAAGTGATAAACAGAACTATGTTTTCAAAGTTTTCAATAAAACAGCATTATTCATTCTTAGGACCA
This sequence comes from Laupala kohalensis, assembly GCA_002313205.1. Lineage (NCBI taxonomy): Eukaryota > Metazoa > Arthropoda > Insecta > Orthoptera > Trigonidiidae > Laupala > Laupala kohalensis. The sequence goes on along the minus strand of NNCF01128850.1, from coordinate 363,327 downwards.
TTTTTTATTTGAGTATAAGCAGAAGAATAAGACAAATTTAATGATGTTAATTAGTTTTTTCTACAATTTTTTTTGTGGCATTCATAGCAGTTCAAAGTGAGGGGTCTATAATAAAAAATCTGATAATAGGGCACATTTTCAGTGATTGAATGTACACAAAGTAGTTTTTTAAATGAATATAAACAGCAACAAATGAAAGTATTTTAATGACATTGTGCATACAGTCTAATAGTGTCCCCAGAGGCACTGAGAGATTTCAGATCTCTGGTGGTGTGAAGGTATGGAAAGTTTTGGATGGTTGGCTGTCAAGTGATACAATTTTAAGGCTATATACAATTGTCAGAATATATTTTTACTGCTCAACAAAAGACCTACTTAAATATAATTTTTTTTTTCAAAATACAGTAATTTTTTTCACTCATATAGGGTGGGATGTGACTTTGAGCCTGGGAGCCCACTCCATAAATCCGTTCCTAGGCAGAACCATAGACCAATTATACCAAAATTGTATGATCCATTCAAAGTTTTATATTCAAGATTTCAGGTTTACTATTTCTTAAATCTCCTAATTCAAAAACATAAATTTAATTCCTAACAAGCAAGATAACCTATCCTTTAATCATTTCACCCCTATAATCATAATTCAAAATTAAACACAAGTAGATGAAACTTCAATATATATTTTGAAATTATCAAATATGGCTGTTGAAACAAGGTCATACTGTACATTTGGAAGGAGATGGGAAGAGCGGGACAGAATTATCAGCAATACCTCTAAGCTGGGTCCTGACCACCAGCCACATGTAAAATACCTAGGAGTACTCACAGACAGGCAGCTTACATGGCAACCAAATATAAACTTGAGTCTGGTATTCGCCAAAGAGATAATGTTAATTTACCTCGTAAAAAGCTCATTGCCGTTACAGATAAATATGTCTCTTCACCTATACAAAGTCATATTTAGACCAATACTAACATACACTAGTCACAAATATATTCAAAAAAATCCTAAAAATATTCCTAAAATTCTACCTTTTGACATTCTAAAAGTTGGTGTTTTTAGGTTTATTCCTAATACATCATGAACTAGGTGCTCTTTCACTTTCTTTCTTTTAATCTACTTTGAGATTTTACAATTGACTCCAAAACATCCTGGCAGCAATCTACTTTCAACTTGGAAAACAACTTCCCATAATCAAAAGTCTCCTATCTCATAACATTTTTGACCCACCATCATCATAATTTAAAATTTTCATACTTCGGCATATGGGACAATACAATTTATTATACCACACTACTTTTTGTATTCTATTTTCATAACATATCCATGAAATGTTAATCTTATCATAAATAACTGTAAAATATCATACCATATAGCATAAGCTCTACATCAATAAATGAAGAAAAAATACATTACAAAGAACAAGTAACAGCATCTTTGTTAATGCTGAAAATAAACTCTTTTCCCATAGGTGTAGTCTAAAATTTTGCCAATAGTTTCTCAATGTGTTTGACGATCCCATGTCTTATGTACACTTCAGTTAATATATTTTAATTTGAAGGAAATCATTTAAAAGCATTCATTATCATATATGTCAATAAAAAATATAAATAAATAAAAATATTTAATTCTCATTGTTTTATATTTTCTTGATTGTCTGAATCTTAAGCTATCTTGTCACTGTCAAACCCCCTAATTCATTAGAACCCATTGGCTACTTCAAAGTCCAAGAAACAATAGAACACAATCACATTACTTACCATAACAATATCCTGGTCTGTTTTCTTCATATTATTAATAGTTGTCAAACAAACAGTATTTTTCAAAAGTTGACAATTATAGTCAACAAAGGTAAAGAAAACTGATGTGATTATGATGACAATTAATCTTACATTCACAATATATCAAAAAATTATTTTAAAAAAATGGTACTCTTAATATTTTTTGGAAACACTCTGGTAAGAAAAAAAAAATCTAACCAATCAAAAACATCTCTAAAGATTTTAGTTCAGCTCAGAAAATGTGAAAATTGTAATGTGTATAATGTAATGTAATAGCCTTGAATCAAAATTCTTTAAGATATGACTAAATTATTGTGTAGAAAAAAACTACTGCATAAGTGGATACAAAAAGTAACACTCATAAACAATATTTTCATTTACTAGCTGGATTCATAGAGAGTTTAGTACATTGTTTGTATCATACACTTCAGTATGGAGTTAAAATGAATTACTCGCATATTAATTTTTGGTGATGTATATTCTGACATTTAACTTTTAGCTTTTGTTCTATTCATTTGGCGATCAACTTCTTTTATGTAGGTCTCAGGAATATTGTGCACCCTGCAAAAATTGATAAATAAATAAAATGTGTATTTAAGCCAGTTCAATGAAAATAAATGATTTTTTTGTACCTAAGATCTTGTATTTTCTTGTCCATCATTTCTCTTATTTGATGATTATGACAATCTTCTTGCAGTTTCATTACTGAGCCTGCTTCGAAGGACTCCTGTTTAGCTCTTATTTTCTCGCATTCCTTTTCATTCATTTGCTGTAATATTACCCGCAAATGCTTTTCATTTTCCTACAAAGAAAATTGAAAATAATAGTATTGTTTCAATATGAGTTTTCTTATATAATATATATAGTATTCCATATAATAAGAAGTGCCTTTTTGTTCAAATCCAATAGTGTTATTAATATACTGAATTGTACATTCACCATCCAATTATTTTGTCAGACTAGTTTAGGTTGTTCAATTAGTTTGGTGGGTTATAACAATAGCTATGAGGTCACACTCAATAAACTAGACCTTTGTGGTTTTACTTTGTGGAGACAAAAGAAGATTTTTTTTTTTGTTATCTATCACTCTTTTTATGACACGAATATCTTAGAGGGGTACAATGTGCAGTGCTCCACATGTACTATACTTGTACAATGTGATTAATGAGTTGCATACTGGTTTATAATTTTTTTCTATTTTCGAGTATGTGCCACCAAATGTATAGTGACAATTTTTTTCTTAATTAAAAGGTTTCCAAACAAAAAATTCCACAAATAATAGTGTTCTAAATTTTTAAGAATTAAATTTTAAAATGTTTCTGAATTTTTACAGAGAACTCTTTAGTGGCTGAATGTCTGAAAAATTTATGTAAAAAAAAAGAAAAGAAAGAAAAACTATTTTCTGATATTTTGTAAAATTAAAAAACAAAACCATTTTTTTAACATATTTCAGCCATGTGACTGTCCACGAAGTTCAAATTTTATCGAATCACATAAAAAATAATATTTGAAGAGGGGCCAATTCTTTTATAAATCTGGAGTTCTTAGCACCTATTGGTTTCCTCCATGATTCAACGAACTTTCTCAGTTCCATAGTCCTGAATCCAAAATTTTAAATAACCTTATACTTATCATTCCTTTTCCAAATCACTTTCATTAAATGTTCCGTTTTATTTATCACAAGCTTTTTTTTTTTTTTTTTTTGTGGGGCTTTAGGGCTCGTCAACAGCGAGGTCATTAGAGCCCTTAAAACATGTACAGGTAGGGAAAATGCAGTTACGCACTAGGGAGAGCCAACATGACTCTCCCCGCGTGTGGGACTCGCCGAAAGACTCAGCCATACCCACTAAAAACCCTCCTGCATTACAACTCAAAACACAAATTCCAA
>NNCF01128850.1:303210-359583 GCA_002313205.1 Laupala kohalensis | reverse complement strand
CTCAAAACTTTCCTACAGACATTTAAAAAAAAAGAAGAAGAGGAAAGAGGAAAATGAATGATACCCTAGCCCTAATAGCGTCGGGATCGAAAAGAACAAGAGGTGACCAAGGGAGGTCAGAAAAGAGAAAGGAAGGAGCATGGCACAAGTAAGTGGAAGCAATGCCAGGCTCAGCTCGGGGCTCCGTGTTCGCCAAACACGTACTTACTAGATGTAAGTCCCCTGGGGGGCACAAGCTTATTGCCTGGTTGTTTTATTATACCAATGATCTGTTTATTCAGGATCAGAATAATTTCACTTAATGGTTTTTAAAAACATACATACAGCATCTTAATTTTACAAATTAATAATACAAATTTAAGACATAACTTGATTGTACACCATTTTGAGTTTCACCACCACCAGCAAGAATAAATATATCTAGGGATGAAACCACCCTTTAGCAAGAAATGCAATGTTACCCATGAGAGAAGCAAACCAATCGAAATGTCACCAGTTAACCTAACACACCACTTCACTCTCAGGAGGTTTAGAGGTTTTAAACCTTCCTATGTGCTGAAGTTGTATTCGTACAGCATCATGTCAAAGTATTTCTGACAGGTCCCAAAATCTATGGATTAAACACAAATATCCGTCATTTTTATTATATATTTTACATGATACTACATTCTGAAAATAGGGCTGTTTATCCTCTCCCCTAACCCCAGTGGTGGCCAAACTCAAGGGAGATGTAACTTCGGAAGTGTGTCTCTTCATACCAGCAACTCTGAAAGCTAGAGCTTCGATAGTAATATCGACCATTTTTGATAATGTTTCGCTCTTCCCAACCCTCATCTCTAGGGGTGTCGTGGACCTCGTATTGACTGAACTGTTTCATAGAGGCTTCAGAGGTAGGATTATTAATCTCAAATGCCCAAAAACTTTGGTTTCGACCCTAATATTGATAATTTTAGGTAAGTTTTACGTCTTGCCCTTCCCAACCCCAGGTAAGGGAAATCCATCTCTACGGGTACTGGGCCCCGATGTTATCTGAAATTAACTTAATGGTATTGGTAGTATAATTATACTTATTAGACTCTCTGACAACTATGGATCCGATACAAATCTGCCCTTTTCAATTATTTTTTTCCCTCAACCTGACTGAATTTAGGCTCACACCATATCAGAATTTCACTACCCTTTCAGCGATGCCGAAAACTGGACTCGTCACGGACGTCATTTTCGATACGTTTGACATGGTAAGACACATGACATTCTATTCCCAAGAGATGCTAAGGGTGTATAGGGCCTGATCGTGGACTCATACGTCATCGAGAATATTACTACTAATTTCAGAGACCCCGAAAATACTGATCACAATATTAATAATAATAATAATAAATTTATTGTCAAAAAACAGTACAATCTGCGTATGACCACGTGGAGGACAATAAACTAATTTACTCTCCGGAAGCAAGCAAGGAACCATCCCATCAATTCCGATCAAGGGCCCTAAAGCAGAGGCGGATTCAAAAAAGAAAAGAAAAAAGAAGCATAAGTTCCTAGATAAGATAAAAAGTTAGCTGCGAGTTAAAATACTAATAGAATGTCAATATGTTTGTAATTTTACGAAAAAAATTACATGTACAAGTTATTATCGAATTATAGATTATTCTGAGTATAGCGTTTAAGAATAAGAGTTGAAAAAAAACCCCAAAAAATTCACGATTTATTGTTACAATAAACATGCCCCTAGACAAAGTCTAGAAAACCTGCATAATAAATCCGTCTCTACCAGAAGGAAAAACGGAGAAAAACCCGGGCCAGGATGAGGCTACAGAATTTATGTTCACAACCGTGCCAAAGTTGAGTACACATAAAACTAAATTAATATGAGTCATAAGACAACACAATCATGCAAGAAAATAGTTTTTGAAATTGTTATAAGTTATTTAAAAAGTGCTACAGCTATGGCGTGATAAAGTACAAGACGGATTTAACTTTTATTAAAATCAATAAATTCTTTTACAGTGTAGAAGCACTGGTGCAGGAGGTAGTTTTTAACCGCGGATTTGAACAGATTCAATTTCATAATGTCTTTTATATTCTTGGGCAGGGAATTATATAGAACGATTCCCGAATGATAAGGTCCTTTTTGGCAAAGAGTGGTTGACACTCTAGGGCGATGAATATTACTACTATTGCGTGTATAGTGTTCGTGAACGAGACTGTTTCGTATAAAGAAAGGGTGGCACTTCAGTAATTCGGTCTTAACAAACACGACTGTTTCATAAATATAAATGCAGGGAAGTGTTAAGATATTTAATTCCTTGAATAAAGGTTTACAAGAGTTTCGGGGGTGAGATTTACAAATTATCCGAACTATCCTCTTCTGAATTCTGAAAGTTTGAATACTCTGACCGGAATTACCCCAGAAGGTAATGCCGTAACGTAAATGGGAGTAAACGTTTGCAAAATAAACGCAACGGGAAATACGTGGACTAACTGCGTTAACTAAGATTCGGAATGCGTAACACAATTTGCTTAATTGGGAATTAAGATTGTCAACGTGACAATTCCATTTGAGGTTGTCTTGAATAAGGAGACCTAAGAATTATGTATTCGTAACAGTTTTAAATTGTGTTCCGTTTAAAGAAAGAGAAACCTGGGGTAAATATTTTGTATTACTATTGTGAAATGACATAGACACTGTTTTGTCAGTGTTTACATTGAGACGATTTGCATGGAACCAAGTCGAAAGGTAAGACAAAAATTTTTGAGCGTTGGAATGAAATATCGAGCATACTGATACTCTGACATTCCATAAGTGAGTGGTATTTCGCTTTCATGTGTGTAGATATACGTATTATAACTTTGAGGATGTCCCTGAGCTGCACTCCGCAAATGGTAGGTCAGATACGTGCTAACCAAAAACATTCGCTTCACAACTTAAGAAAGTATAGAGTTGCAAAGATGTACGCCGGGGACCCTTTTGTATGCGGTATTTTCGTTCGGCGCTCACCTACATTTCATGACCAGGGTTAGAATTTTGAGGTTCAAGTTTCATACGAGAAAAGGAAGGGAAAATGTGCTGAAATAAAATAAAAAGGGGGAAGAAGGTGCTGTTTTAGTAAATTAATTCAAGGAGTCATCTGATTGAATTCCAGTTACTTGAGTTGCAAGCAAGTATATCAAATCATCCCTCATGAGGAGGAAAAAATAGAAAGGTTTTGTACTTCAAGACATTAAGCTTCTCTACATTTAGAGAATTATGTCTATATTGGGAGTTAGAACGTTTTTAGATGTTAAAATAGCTGTAGACGAGAAAGGATTTGTCTTATGCTGAAATATGCCATTTTTGCAGATGTAGTCCAATAAAAATATACACAAAAAGGAAGTTCATCTTACAAAAAAATTATAATTTTGATTTTTTTGTATGTTATTTGTGTCAGAGTCCTAACTTAAGATTCACGTTTTCGACCTCAACGCAGCACTAGGCGCGGAAAAAAACGTCGAAATTTTCGACCCTGTCTTTGATTTATTTAAACAACATTTTAACACGTTTCAAAAAATAATAATTGTTTTTATACATAATGTATCCAAAAGAATGACCTGTATTATAATCGCAGAACAGGTGACATATCGGGAAGAAAAATGTGTTTATTGAATGGTTGTAGTCTAAATTTTTATAGAATTACCACTTGATACCAGTTCATGCGTCCGCTCATCCAGGAAGTAAGTCTGAACCAAGTCAAAACAAGGTTTTTGGTGTTCTACAGTTCAGCAAAAGTAGGTCAATGATTAGTGTCCAGTGTGATTTTCGTCGGCGTTTTGGGATTGATCCGCTTTGCCGAAGAACATTCGTTGTTGGCATAGTATATTTCAAAAGACAATGTTTGTGCGAGGGTAAGAGTCCTGGTCGTCCTTGCACTTTTCATGAAATTGTGGAAAGAATTCAGCAAGCTTACGAACCTTTACGGTTGTGAAACCTGGAAGGCCACTCAGAATATTAATAACCAACTGCAAGTCTTCATGAATCGCTGCTTAAGATGTATTATCAATCGAAGATGGCCGGACGTCAAATCAAATATAGATCTATGGGAGGTAACGAACCAGCAGCCAATTGAAAAGCAGGTAAAGGAGAGAAAATGGCGTTGGATAGGTCATACCCTAAGGAAGCCTACTGGAGCCATTGAGGAGACGGCAATTGACTGGAATCCTCAAGGATCTCGATAACGTGGCCGTCCGAAGAAGACCTGGAAGAGGACGATCGAAGAGGAATGCCTCGGAATGGGAAATACATTAAATGAAGTAAAGAAGCTGACTAACAACAGGACCCGATGGAACTGTTTCACGGGAACCCCATGCTCCAGGAGGAGCAACAGGAATTAAGTAAGTATGAGCGGAACCCATGAAAATCTACTTGCCGTGCAAGCGGAGAATTACTATTCTTCATATAACTCTTTGGCGAGTGTTAAGGCTTTGTTTGTTGCACAAGCCATAATACTACAATTAGTGCAAGCTCTTTGAGTTGGTGATAAACGCAACTGCGTCGACTTCTGATTTATTTGAGGACAGGAAAGGCGACAGATTTTTATCACGGTTAATTTTCACTGTAGAGGCGACATTTCATTTTAGCGGTAAAGTTAACCGGAATAACGTGAGCATATGCGGACTCCAAAACCCTCATGAAATTGTAGAACATGAAATAGATTCGTCTAAAGTGAACGTGTTTTGTGTCATCTCTTACAAAAGTTTATGGCCATTTTTTAGGAAAACACTGACTGGAATGAGCTACCTTTGAGTGCTGCATACCTGGTTTTTCTACAACATGAGGCGAACTCCAATGATTACATATTCCAACAGGATGAAGTCCCTCCACACCGGCACAACAACATACTTCAATTTCTAAATGACGTACTGCCTCAACGCTGGATAGGACGCGCGGGACCCCGAGGAACTACCCTACATGCTTAGCCTCCAAAATCTCCAGATATGACCCCATGTTATTATTTCTTGTGAGGTTACGTGAAGGAACGTGTTTTTGTCCCTCCTTCTATGTCGTGACAAAGAAGATCTAAAAAACAGAATAGAAGCTGCCGTGACTTCTGTCCATCTTATGACGATTTAGCTATCGTGTAGATGTTGTCCGTGCAGTTATTAGGGGATACGTAAAACATTTTAAGTAAGATAGCTGAAACTTTCAGATTTTACGAGTATTTTGTGTTTTGTGGTATATTTCCATCAATAAATATAAAGTTTTAAAATAAGGTCATTCTGTTTTATATACGCTGTATACTAGAGCAAATTCCAAAATATTGATAGTTGAATGATCTTTGAAGGTGAAACAGTTATCGAGATACAGCGTTAAAAAAATGAATGTTTTCCAAAAATTGTGATAGTTGTCAATTTACGTCAAACATTTCTAAATGACTTGTAAATGACACCTCGCACAAAAATTGCAATAAACAAGTTAAAAGTGCACTAAATTATCTACAAAACTAGCATACAGCATCACTGTAATACGAATGGTTAACGAGATGCAGCTAAATGAGTTTGTAGACGTGCTTTAAGAAATTCCACAGTCATAGTTCCTATTATATGATTGCATTATAGTATTAATTGGAACGTTAAAGTAATGTTATAATAATAACGTTGTAGTAGTAATGGAATAGTTGACATAGCTGATGCTGACAATTTTATAAAGTTGGCTAGCATCAAACGTCCAAAATTGTCAGTACATAGGGGAAGATCACACATAGGGAAATATCGCAATTGGGGATAGGTCTCCAGCTCCCTCGGACTTTCACCTTGCAAAATGGAGATTGAAGGAGCTTCTGAGATCTTCCCAGATTGTTTTTTCTTTCACTGCAAAACTGGTGTAATAATGCTTGTGCTTGCCGAAAGGCAAAGGTGAAATGTTTCTCTCTGCACCTCTGTATGGGTCAATCAGGTGAAAATGTTCCAAATTGGAGTGAAGAACAAAGTAGAAAATGAAGGCAATTCAAATTCAATTGTGCTGGAGTTTGAAGAGCGAGGACGTGTTGTTAGACATGGTCGATGACACAAAGAAGCAGCTGAGTAAATTGAAGATGTCCAGCCTAGCCCCTCAAAAAGTTCATACATAAGACATTCAGTGACAAGTCTTCAATGTTTGAATAACGTTTCAAAATGTGGTTGTCTTTAATTCAGGATTTGAAATTATATTTTTGTTGTAATAATATTTATTATATTTTACTCCTAATTTGTTTATAATTATATAATTATTTACTATTAATTATGTAATTTTTTCAGAAAGAAGATAAGCTTACTATTCGAATGTACATTACAGTAGTAAAAATAATAGAAAGTTACTTAAATATTTGATGGAGCGGTATATAAATGAAATTAAGCTTTCATGTCATAACACTTAGAAATAAGAAAATGCGCTCCAAAGATTATTGGAAAGCTATAGTAAAAGGGGGTAAAATGGATTATTGGCACTGTTGGGGAAAATAAGGAATAAATGTCTCAAAAAACAAAAAAAACAAAAGGAAAAAGGTGCTTCTAAATTGCCAACTTTCTCATCTTGAGACTTAAATTTCAGAGTAGTATCTTTCTGAAAAGCTTCCATTAACCCTAAGTAACAAGGCGTGCACCTAACCATACTCGTGACATTAGATTGTTATCAGGAATGTTTAACTCTGAGTCAATGCACAGCACACGCACCCGATGACTACGAAATGAAAACTTAAAACAAAATCATAACTATCATCCAATTTTTACGATTTAAAGATAGTTTTTATCTTTCTCAAATGCACAAAAAGTACCCATTTAACTTTGTGAGGAATTATTTTTTCGTACTTAAATTACTTTCTTAAGTTGAAGTATTTTAAAAAGGTCTATTTTCAAAACCTCTTTTTTCGATAATTTAAATTAACATTTGAAGGTAGACATATAAAGTCGCGGAATTTTTCGTGGAAATCTTTGAGGTGAACAAAATTGCCACTCATTGTCTTCTTTGTCTAACCGCTTAAGCAGCGTAAGCGAATATGCCTCTCCAAAGATGGATATTCTTAGACTTCATGACATTCTTCGCCAAAAAACATATTGTCTTTCTTTTAGAATATTTTTTAAAATAAGACCTTGATTCTGTAAACTATCCCCCAGCCAAATTTCATCATGATCGGTATAGAGGTACAGTTGTAAAAAAAACTAGCAAACAGATATGCATTATATATTGGTATGGATTAGATCACCTTGATATGGTCACCTTCCAATTTTTTACGAGAGAGTTTTTTAAGCATATAAATCCTGTATTCACCGATTTTCTTCCTGGTTATAAATCTTGTGTACATACGAGCGTGGAGTTTATTGCGGATATAATTGAATCGTAAATACCCCAAGGCAAAATATAACACAGGAGATAATATTTCAGGTAACTGCTCAACTTTTACGAAACTCATTGCTTAAGGCGGAGCAGATTCAAAATGTTATTCAATTATGAAATTTTACTAAACGTTTTTGCTTATAAAGTTAAAAACGTAACGGCGAAGCAGGACTAGAATTTTCACACAACAGGAGCTATCAAATCATTTGGGAGTTACTGACACTTCAGAGAAATAATAAAAAAGAAGAAAGAAATCATTCGATTTACTTCTTTCTTATTCTTCTTTCCAGTTCGCACTATGTTTTACTTAACACAATGCGATACATGCTTTTCTTTGGCACATGTTTTTCAACTGGGTTTTATCTTTTATGAAGACTCTGTATTGATTATCTGAAATCGACCAGATAATATACCTTCTTTATATGTTGCTCAAAAATAGAAAAAAGTCGTTTTTTAACCTAATAGTAACGTTCTCGGGTTTTCTACAATATAATGGAGAAATTCGTTTTTGTAATATAATTGCGCTTTTATAGATGTATTTATTTTAAACGATTAAACACTAAATGAATGTTTTTAATAAAAAGGTATGGTTTACACAAGCAGAAAAATGTTCTTAATTTCCATTTTCTGAACAAAAATTAGAGGAAAAGATCTTACTATTTGCTTGCGTTTCTCCTTTTCATCTTCTCTAATAGCGGTTTCCCTTTGAGCTTTAAGTACATTTTCAAATTCTTGCTTTTCCCTCGCCATTTCTAGAGCTCTCATTCGTCTCTGGTCTTCCAGCTGCGCCGCGCGTTCTTCCTTCAATTTCTTATTGGCTTCGCATCTCTTTCGCGCTCCTTCCTGTTCTCTCCTGCGCCACTGCCTTTCAATCTACACATCAATAAAAAAAATAGAAATATATCATACATAACTTTGGTGATAACACTGATACTCGATTCACTGTCACCGAGTAATAATTCCGTTAAAAATGAAAATCCTATTGAAAAGTTTTTTACTTTTTTCTACTTTTTAATGGTTTTTAGTGAAAAGGTGTCTTGAAGTAATAAGGTTTTTTTATATCTTGAACCCCAGGGCGCCACCAAAATAACTGCTTGGAAGAAAATACAAATCTTAAAGAACATACCTCATCTTGAATGCGTTGCTCATTCAGCTCGTTGAGCTTTTCTTTCATGCAATGCTCCTTTTCTTGAATCGCCCACAGCTTCGCGTAAGCTTGATTGTGAGCCAAAGCTTGAGCTTTTTGCTCCAGTTCTCTTTGGTCTTCCCACTGAGATTTCTTACGATGGAATTCTTGAACCTGGAATAAATATATCAAATATGATGAGTTTCTTTCCTCAATATTCATTAGTATTGGTTATGAACATCTCTTCACGTAATTTTTTCGGTATACTCTGTGTAGATTCGAGAAGACTGACTTTTTATCGTGTCGTAACCTGCTTAATGTTTTAAACTATTTCACAATGTTGAGTGAAATAAGTCTTATCTTTCATGTCATGAAATTTTAGTATTTCAATTTACGGATGAAATCCTTTTACAATAAGAAATCTAAAATATCATATACTGCACATTATACTTACAAGAAATTCGTGGTAATGTAAATAGATAGCTTACTATTAAAATATACTTTTGGTTCTTAAAATTAAGGTTCAACAAAGCGCGCAGTGATAACTCTACACGGACTAATTCGTTACAAGTTCTCAGAGAACTTATAAATAGAGTTAGTGATAAACAAAAAAATCCAGGAAAGGAAATTGATTAGTTAAGTCCATCATGCATTCAAGGGGATTTCACTTTGCGCGATTCGCTTGATGATTCTGTACTTGGAAGTGTCTTGTGGATGCTGTCATTATTTGCAGAAGTAATTTGAGATAGAAAGAAGGAACAATTTACATGATTATTAATAAGTTGATAAATATATGTTAAGTCAAGCATTAACCATTGTTTCCTCTACAGAAGTTAAAGAAACTTCCAGCTCTGTGTAATCAACGTATACTTTTATGAACTTGTTTGTCCGGGACATACCGCGTCTTAGTAGATAAAACTACCAATGTTTCGGCCATCATGCTTTGGCCTTCTTCAGGGCAATGTCAGAGTCGTCCAGACCTAAGTCACCTCCGCCTCCGAAAAATTGGCAGTTTTCTTTGTAATGTTTGATATTATGATCTTTTTTTTGGGAAAGTGTGAAGTGTGCATGGAATGTCATTTGATGGGCATGTATTATTTATATCAATGAGTAATTAAACAAATTATATTTAAAACGGCGTTTTCTTTGACAAGGAACTATAGTGTGTTGTCCTCACCTAATTTATGGGCCGAACCCGCCTATAAATTTAGTATCAGAAAGTGGGATTACGAGTCTAGCCGGAGAAGAAAATATAAGGTGAGTGTTACCCACTACACCACCCCCGTTTTTTCGTTATATACCACATATTACCACATGTGTTGTAGTTATTGAGAAAGTGATTTATCAAATTCTATTACGGAACATTTGTCAAGGTTAAGAAAAAAAGTCCTTTTGAGCAATCTGTCGTGAATGCGAAGCGGTTCGCATTGCAGGAACTGAGTAACGAGGTCAGGTGACAGCATGTTTGATCGTATTTAAAGAGACGGTTCGTAGATGCGGGGACAGAAAGTGAGCGCTACCTGAGCACCCGGATTAGAGCCCCGTCGTGGGAACACTGGTGTTCTACCTCTTCACTCCCGCTTTCTCACTTCGTCTCAGTCGACCCACATAGGGGCCACTACGGTGACTTCCGAGTAGTTTATTTCCCACTCCTGTCCCCACCAACTTTGGTTCAGAGCCCGCTTCAGTCACATTTTAATGTGACCCATACTTCGACGCCCACGCTCTTTCGTTTGAGTAGTCATTGAAAGGGTTTTTACCTCGGACAGAGTCTCACTGTGTTCACGCCTGTCATCCCTTTCTTCTCCCTCTTAAGGTAACCCCCTCCCACAATGAGTCCTTTTCCATCCAGGACTCCCACGCCTGAAGGTCACGTTCGGACCGCATTGCTCGGCCAACTAGATAAAGAGGGGCGCCGAAAGCGCGACAAATCGTACTAATAAAATCTGCTTGGAGAATTCAGAATCATCCTTAGATTTTATGGTTCCAAATAATGTAGCATATACAGGTTGATGTATGTTCATTAGAAGATGCATTTAATGAAAAATAGCAAAACATTGACGAAAAATGTTGAAAAGTGAAGGAGTAAGGTTTGACGAACGCCGTTAGATATGAAGGATGAATAGATCCTGATGAAGGAGGATATTGTGACATACAGAGAAGAGAATTCAAGACTAGTGAGATAATTAGTCATCCAAGCGAGGCAATCCATCATCTCGTAGGTGTCTATATTTGTGTCAAATACACAATAGGTTTTGAAAATCCGTGTAGAAATAAATTCACATGAAATCACCCAGGGTAGCTGATATATTTCATATAATTTTGGTTTCTAGAAATATTTAGGAGAACAGAACTTTTTTTTCAGATTTTTATCACTATCTTTTTGGCTTTTAGCAGCGATTTTGTTAAGAGGGATGTATCAATTTTTTCGTTAGCAAAGGTTATCGGTAAATAAAATAACTTTCTTGTTTCTTAATACATCCATTGGAAACAAAAATCATCTTAATTTACATAAAATCGTCTATAATCCATCATGTGACCAACTAATTTGTTTGGATTCAAGAAAATAACCTAAAAATTCATTCGAAAGTCAGGTCGCCGGGTTTAGAAATTTTTCATGGAAGATATTAAAACCGAATTTCTTCATGGTTTAAAAGTGGCTCTGAAAATAAGATGTTCGCATTTAAAAATCCAAGTTAGAGCTAACATCTCTACGGTTAAGAAAAACATAATTCAAATACGTCAAGTGACAATTCTCATGTTTCTTTATTTTATGTTGGAGTTATTTGATAAATGTTGTGAAAAGTTATTTACAAAACAGTTATGTACGATATTCCTGATTCGGCGATTCCCACACACGGGGAAGAGTCTTCCCTATGTTGCGAAACTGCATTTTTTCCCATCTGCAAGGGCTCGCCAACGCCAAGGTCATTAATCGTCTTACAGCTAATTCTTCCTGTTATTTCCTCACATATTCTATACCGGGGTCCAGATTCCATAAGTGTTGAAACCAAGACCAAGCTCGATCTACGAAGCGTAGGCACATGACTTTCCCAAGAAGTGTTTGCCATCTTTGTCATCCTAGTATTTTATTTCAGAAACGATTAGCTAAGGTGGATTTTAAAGGAAAGAGACAAGTTCGTTAATGTGAATTCATGTTCAAGATGTTTATGATGAGAGATTTGGAGTCGGTAATTTGCTTCCTTATCACATAGATGGTAAGCGGGGCTGTCGCCTTTTCCATTTAAATTTAGATGCCATTTATAGGAATAGTTGTGAACTGTGTAATGTCTCTTTCGGACAGCTCTCTTCGTCCTAAATCAGCTTCAAAAGCAAACGCAAGGTCGTCTGCGTACTTGATCTTTTGGGAAGTTGTATTCGGGATACTGGATAGGGGTAGGTTAAACAATGTAGGTGCTAAAATTAACGCAGACTCTTGGGAAAACCGTTCACCAGTCTTTGAATTCTGGTTTGCTTACAGTTTTGGACAATTCTGAACCCTATAAAATGTGTCTCATCAAGTTGGAGAATCGTACTCAATTTGTACATGTAGCCAACGTATTCAGAAATCCATCTCTTTTTATAGTGTCGTAAGATAAGGATCGGTCGTTGTAGTTGTTTTTAAATCTGAATTATGTTCGTCGAGGGTTCTTAAAAGTAGGTTGACATTATTGTTGTTGGCTTTTACCTTTGTTACCAAGTAGTGTAAAAAAGCAACTAAGTAGCGATACGCACTCTCTACCGAAGAACTTCCACTTCTCCGTTCATTGTATGGATTACAAAATCCTTGAAAATGTATCATGAAGTGGAAGTGCACCAGAGAAATATTATCATTAATACCAAACATTCAAGCTAAATACTCCTTTTGGGGTCATAACAATCACTGCATACCAATCACTCTATCGGCACTCATATTGAAGAGATACAATTAAGAATCAACTATGAGAAATTTCAAAAAAATGATTTGATTTTCAAAATATGCACAGATTTAGCTAAACAAATCCAGAGCAATCATTCAGCTGACAAATACGAATAATGAATGTTGTTTACTCAGCCGTTGTCACTATCGCTGCTCACAACCGAACGGGATATTGATGGGCACATAATAGTATTCTAAAAGCTCCAAAATCAAGTGATCGAAAATGTTTACGATTATAGTATTTTTATCTACTACGTACGTGAGAAGGGCACTATATTGAGTGACTATGTAAGAAAGTTCATATTAAATAGTGCGGTTTTCACTGAGACGCGAGATGAGGTTAATAATTTGACCTATTGAGTGATTGGTAACTCTTTCTGCTGAAATAATATTGACACTTGAATTTATTTTTTAATGTGAAATATATTTTTTCATTAAATATTTAAGCATTTCCTTATATGATAGTATGTCTAAGATGACCTTGCCTCAAGGCTGGAGAGGACTCTGAGACAAAATTCAGACCCAGAATCAGCCCAGAATAATGTTCTTTGTCGGTAAACCAAAATATGTAAACATTCGCGATGCCATTATACCATTGTCATTGTTTTCAAATTCAGTAAATGCATTGTATATCTTTTCGTATTTCCTTGAGCTTTTATAAAGCTCTAAAAATATAGTGTTTCTGTTAAAAAACAATAAAAGAGTCAATATATCCGCAGAAAAAATGTTACAATTCGTTTGAATACGTCAAATAGTTAGCCTCATGTCACGGCTTATCTCAGTGAAAACCGCATTGCCTTACCCGATTAGAATATACTTGATGTGAACGATATTATTGAATCACTGTATACCACGTTATTTTAGAAATTAAAAAAGAAATACGTAACACGCGACGTGGATTATTAAAGGAAAAATTAGAGAATAAGGAAGGGCAAAATTAAATATCCACCACATTTGTTCGATCTCATAAGCGAGAAGACATAAAAATATTAGGAGAAATGTCTCTTGAGAGAAATTTACCCGCAGTTCCGCTATTCGTTCTTCTTGTTCCTCCAACTCTCTGAAGTGTTTTATCTGTCTATTGGATTCTTGCAAATCTTTGCGCATTTTCTCTTGTTGTATGACACGTTGTTTTCGAGAGTCTATTTCTTCCAGTTGAAGTTGAACGGCAGCTGCTTGCATTCTTCGAGTTTCCTGCAGAGATTAAATCATGCGTCAAGAATTAATACAAAATTTATATTACAACTAGCTGAGTTCTCTGTAATATGTCTCTAATTTTATTATTTTCTCATATTCTCGTGGTATTCACGGAGTTATCTATTAATGTTGGAGGTTATATTAATATTGGTGATTACCCTCAATCTCTTGTCACTGATGCAATACAAAAAATGTTTTTAGAAAAGACAAAATTTTCCATTTCACACCCTTAGGTGTTAAGTTTTGTAAAATCCTTTCTTAGCGGACATCTTTGATAATTTTTAGTGTCACGCTCTTCCCAACCCCCACCGCCAGGTAACAGATAATTATGTTATGTTAAATGAAAATGGGAGACGGGACCGAGATTCAAACTCGGGAATTTGAGCTTAGCGCGCTCATGCGCTTACCAACTGCGACATCCTGTTCGCCTCCCGGACCCGTCTTCCATTTTCATTCAACATGCGAGACCCAAAGACCTCTGTTCGTTAAATTTTCATTTAACATAACATAATTAATATGTTACCTAGCAATTTAAGAGATTTCTATGTGCTTGTGAACCAGAATAAGAAAATACAACCCAAAACAAAGTATTTCCTAAGGGAGTCGCCTCATATGAGGAGCGTAGTCTCTACGAGGTCACCTCAGAGGTTACCTTGTATGCCCTGGTCGGAACAGTCAAGGCGGCGTCATATTTCCAGTGAAAAAACATTGCATTATATTGTACAAGTCTTCCCACTAAAAAATAAAAATGCTCATCTTTTTTTTCATTGCAAAGTGGTATATATAGTGTAAAGTTCATTGGAAAGTGATGTATTGAGTGTGGTGTATAAAGGTGCTTTGTAAAGGGCACAACATTCAAAATTCATACACATTTATTCAAATGACTCAGTCCTGATTTTGGTTTTATTTTACAGGAATTATAATTGTTTACTCACGTTTAACTAGTATTGGATTACAACACCGCAAAGTGGCACTTATTTCAAAGATGGCTGTGTTCACTTGTCCCGAGCGTGTCTTTTGGTTTGAAGAATGTAAGTCTGCGACAACTGTGCAACGTTATTTTCGTACCAAGTATGATGAAGACTCTCTTAGTTGACATTCCCTTTATAATTGACAATTAGTCCTCGATTTCCTAAACAACCGGTATCCAGGTAAATGAATTGGTCGAGGTCCACTAATGAATTGGTCGAGGTCTAGATGATCTTGTATCATTATTTACAAATTAAATTAATTTGAAGCAATGAAAATTCAGTTCAACTTCAGTTTTTTAAATATTTCTTTTCCGTTATTTTCATTTCAGGCGAGAGCTCTTTCGGTTGAATATTGACCATCTTTAGACTCCAACAATGCTCAAGTATGGCGTCGGTTCTTTAGTGTCAGGGCACTGATTCATGAGAAAATTAGTTAATTTCAGATACTTCAACAGGGATGAAATTTCTGTACATGCCATGGTCACAATTTTAATCTAGATATGCCAGTGCTTACTAAGAATAGCTCCGAAATATATACTTTTTGATTGTATCATTTTTTGTTGATACCATGATTCCAATCGCAAAGCTACAACAGGATTACAACTTAATTCACATAATTTTGCCAATGGCAATTCCATTTTTACGTTACACTGAAGACAAAATAAATGAATTATACTTAAATATTCAAAAGCTAAATAAACATGGGAGAAAGGTAAAATATTTTTTTAACTTTTGAATATTTCAGTTCCATTAAAACTGCCATGGGCGCCAGTAGACCCTTTGACACGGAGGTGCTATTCCTAATATCCACTCCTTCTCCACTTATTTTTACTAACAATAGTTTATACTAAAACGTGCTCATTAAATAAATCACTTGTACAATATATATTTATATGTTTACCTGATGTATTTAATGAGATGTATTGTATGCCCCAATGGTTAATAATTCACTCAATGAAAAATGTCATAAAAATATTTCTGAATCTAGCAGTTTTCCTCATTACCCCATTAGAGTACACTAGAACCTCGTTTATCCGGAATCCACGGAACCGATGGTGATTTGGAAGATTGAAAATCCGGATATGGGAAATAAAGAAAACAATATACTTTATTGAGAACGCATGACATACATTCTTTATGAACATTCAGTAATAATATTGTCAACAAGTTACTATACAAGTATTGAAAAAAACATTTGTGGAGTCATTACACGGCAAAGATGCAACACAAATGGACCATAGGCGAATGCTCTACCTACGATCACAACTAAACCCTATACGGTATACGTAATATTTAGTTTTGTGTTACCAATAATAATGTGTAATCCAAAGAACAGTATATTGATTAAAGTAAATTACTTTATTGTCTTTTGGACGCAAACTATCGCATTAAAAATTTTTCTTAAAGGGTAGGCCATATTTGAAAATTTAAAAAAATATGTATTATAAAATTGATCAGCAGAGAGCGGATATCAGTTCATTGGGTACGCGATAACCGAGGTCCCATTTTTTCAACATTTACCCAGGGTCCAGAGGGATACAAATGCGTTCCCTCTCCCAGTCTCATGAAAACAACAAAATGTTTCTCAGAAGAAAATGAAGTATTTACGAGAATTTAGAAATGCTATTTTTTGCCGCAGTATATAGTATCCATGTCAACGTAGCAAGGTTCCTAAAGTCTATCTAGTAAAAATGGTCAGTGGCCATCAGTTAGCTTTCATTCATTTCAAGTGGCCACCAATGGCCATTTTGACTAGAGTTGTAAAATATCGGAAGGCCTCTGGCTACCTCCCTCACTCTATCACCACTTCTTCGTTCCGAGATGTCCATCACCTTTCACTGACCCCAGCATCTTTACCCTTGGCGGCCGGATTGATTCATTTACTAGATAATTCTTAATACAGACTGTTTTTACTGTGCAAATAAGGACAAAAATTGCAATAAGAATTATCCAGTAGGTGAATCATTTCGGCTACCAACTCTAAGGATGTTAAAGTGAGTGAAATGTTATGTATCATGAAGCAATTCTCGGTCAAGACGTCTCGAGAGGGAGGTACCGAGTCGCCTTCCGATGTTTTACAGACTATAATATAATGTTGTTCATTGTGATACAATATCTATTTATTTAAAATATTTTCAAGTATTTTTCTAATATTGCTAAATAATTTTGAAACGAAATTCATACCTCTTCCATTTCTTCACAGTGCACCAGTTTCGATATTTCATTTTCTTTTATTTGTTCTTTCAAATGTTCGACATATTGTCGTGTTTTACAGATTCGTTCTTGCCTTTCTTTTTCAGCCTTCTCCAGACACTTCCTTCTGCCTTGTTCCATCATATCATCCAACCGTTTTTCCTCCTTTTGTAATTCTTTCCTATTGAGAGAAAATATTCCAGTACTGTACTAATCGGTTAATAACTAAATTACTTCAGCGTTTAATTATCAGAGAAAAATATAATTTATTCCAATTCTATTTTCCAATCACAGTTATTAGATACATCATCTACACCAATTGTAGTACATACTACATAAAAAGTTATTTTTCTAAACCAATTTTCGGTAAAATACCATAAATGTTTTCTTAGATGTTGCATTTTCCGTGTAATGGACGATAACATATGTGTTTCGTGGCCTAGATTCTGTACGTGGCAAGATAATGTTGGTTTTGGAAACATAAAATTGTATTAAAAATCCCCGATGATGATTAGAATATAATCCAAATATTGGCGATTTTCATATGATTTTTACTTGATATATTTTGTTTTTAATTTATGTGTTTTTCATGGGTTGGTATTTTGGTTCTCCGTCGTATCCCTTCAAATGAAGCTCGAAATAAAAATATACAATACATGGCATAAATTTATGAAAAATGAAACAAAAAATTTTGTTTAATAATTACAGGGAAACCTCGGTAACGCAAAATTGTTTTATTTGAAATTCTCAATAATTTTAAATAATTTACTTGGTTCCTTCACATTCTTATCGGGATGCGATGACGTCACTCGACACGTTCTGAATCTCTACCCGGTCCCATCACATGATCAAAAACTAACATCAAATAATGGGTATTACAGAAAAAAATAACCATTTCATGAGGAACTACAGTAAAAATTAAATTATTTGTCGAAACAAACTAGGCCTTGATTGGAGTTAAATGAAAAATACTTAGATGTGAGAAATGAATACACGCAAGGTCTGAAATACGTACGAGTAATGTACGCAAAACAATGTAGTTGGAATCTTCCTGGGTGATGAAAATAAAGAATTACGAACGATGTCAGTAAAATGATTATCTGAGATATAAAGAACCTGGAGCACAGTGTTGAACTTCTCCTGAACGGTATGGAGAGAGGGGTTATTGTACAAACTTTTGAAGTCACTAAAAGCAAGAAGATAACAACGCTTGTAAATAATATATCAGGTACTGTTCCAAATAGTAATGTATAATCAGGTGAACAAACCAAGACTAGTGGTAGGTGTGGGGTTGTGCTCCATAAGTGGGGATTGATACAGGAACCCGAGTGTGACTGTGGTGCCGCCCTCCAAACTGTGCGGCATATAACATATGAGTGTCCACGAAGAGTGTTCCCTGGCAGCTAAGACAACCTCTTGATAGCTTCAGTGAGTGCTGTTCAATGGCTGAATTTGCTCGGCCTAATGCTGTGATTTGTGTTTAGCCAAGTCATGTTTTCCTTTTTTATGACCTCTTCCTTTGTATTTTTATGAAAGGATTAAGAGTATGACAAATGCCATATGCTGAATAAATAAATAACTCGGTAGTATTTAAAAAACGAAGTGACCTGCGTACATAGCAATAGGATTATTTCTACTCAATTTGAAGAAGCACAGGATTATTCGTCTGTCTAAAAAAGTCGAGTAAAATCCAATTTTATGAGTGAAGTAATTCTAGATGTATAACTTTATATATTTATGAACAACACATACATGTGAGTGTTCGCGTCACTATTTACAATACATAGTGTGTGAGTGCACCGTTCGCGAGTGTGTGCGTTGGGTTGTGTTCTTGCCAGTGTGATTGTGTAGACAGAAATAGGAGAGACTGTCTCTACAAGCATTTTATAACCACGAGACGCAACTTTAAAAATGTCATTAAGTTCATAAATCTTAATGTAACATTGTCTATGTGCATACATAGATAATATATATTTTTAAACATCATTCAAATACAGAGATTCGAGGTACATACTTCAGAAGACATTTTTCTGCTAACTGAGCATCTCTTATCGCATGGCATTTAGTTCCCAGTACAAAGCGGTTGAATCGTTTCATGCTGTCATCTTCTTCTTGACGTAATTCATACGCTCTTACAAGAGCATAATTGGGTTTCCTACATGGATCTTCAGAAGCCTGTACAGAGGAAATTTATCATCTGATAATCGTAATTGCTTAGAGTAACATACGTTTTAGTATACCTTTATTTAATAAGTAATCTCGTAATCAATTCCGAACCAGACGTTATCTGAGTATGCTGAAATTCTGATGGAGATACAATATTATGAAATATAACAATTTTTATTAAATAGGTACTAAAAATTTCCTTATTAGAAAATTAAATTGTTTGGTGCCCAGAAATAAAACTGCCTCACAATTTTTTTCCATCACACATCTTCAATGGAAATATATAAAAGCTTTGGGGACCATCTTTCAACCAATTTCGTTATTTCTGAACTCGTAGAGTGCAGGCATCAATTGTCATTTTATACGAGTTAGATGGTTGTCCCCAACATTTTCAATTTTACTGTATATATTTCAAAATTATAAGATTTGTGATGTAAAACGTTTTGTCGACTTCAATTAACAATTTTATTTCTATGCACCAATTTCATTCTTGACAAAGAAAAATAACAGCAGTTCGAATAAAAATAAAATCTTTCTTTGTTATATAATATAAAGAAAAAGATGACAGTTTAAAGTAACAAATAAAAAAATACACATTGTATCATAGCAGTTTAAATACACAACTTTAACAACGAACACATTAAATCACGCGGTGTATTTGTACTTTTTGTATTTCAATGCCGTTAATTCAACTGCAGCTTACAAATACCATTTTATCCAGGTGACTGGAAGTCCTGTCTTAGATTTCGCTATATGACTAGCGGTCACTCTGGAAAGCCAAAACAGATCAGGTAGAGGGGCATTTCAGATCCTTCCTACGTGAAAAATGGACGTACATCCCACTTTTAAGTGACTGACTACCTCAATAGGGTCTCCTAGTAATCCCCCAATATTTATGGATAAATAACGCGGACTACTTTAGAGTAGGACGAGTGAGTTCTAGGTGAAAATATTTTAAATAATATTTATTAGCAGAACATGTGTTAACAAAATATTAATATTTTTATGAGAAAACGTACACTACACTATAGTAAGTGCAATCGAATTTGTCGTTGACGAGATACTGGAAACTGGACGAAATTGAAACTCTTGGGTGGTTATTATGATATTTTGATGCCATCGATGTTAAAAAAATGTCTTGCAAAAAAAAAAAAACGGCTGACAACCACGTTAAATTTTGTATGGCAGTTTAATGTTAATGTTTTAGAAGGTCCATATGCTATATTAAGTTTTTTCTTAAGATGTATGTGAGCATTTCTTATTTTCTTCTTTTAAATACTATTTATTTATGATTATTTTTTACGTATGTAAAATGTATTTATGATTCTTTTTATATATGTCAATTGTTCAGAAAGTTTTAGTTTTAAAATTGTGAGGGTATTTAAAAAGTTGTCAGTAGACAACCAGCACAAGTTGTGTGTGGAGAGATGAATAGATTAATTGAAGGGTATAGAAAAAAGTTGTACGAGTGACAACAATTTTAAACATTGATTTTATGTGGTATAAGTAGTTCCGAAGATAGAGAAAAATTTGTACCAGTGAATCTTTGATTGGTGCTGCCGTGTGGTGACCGTTGCAAAATTACTGATATTGTATCATAAAAAATGGTACAAGAGTGTTAGTTGTATGACCTCGTTTTGATTCTTAGGCTGAATTGTTCGTAATAAGAAAAAAGAAAGAAAGATAAAGCGGACCCTCTCGAAAAGAGGATAATTGCGCCCTCCGAGAAGAATAAGTGCACCCTCTCTTAAAAATAAACAATTACAAATTCTTAAATGAGAAACGGAAAAGAGAAATTAATCACCACGAAGCGCAAGGCAAAGACAGTGTAACGGTGAACAAAAAGGCGTCATGAGCAGCGCCTCGAAGGGTAACTAGGACGTCGAATTTGCCCATGTCTTTTGGGAAATCAAATCTGTCTACAAAAGAGGTGTAGTTAACGATTTGATGATCGTACATGTTCATTTCATGACGCGAAACACCCGAGAAACCCTGGATATTTCACTTATCCATGTTTCTATTTGATCTCTTCTTTCCCTCAGCTGGTGACGATATTCCGTCGTATGTTACGGTTCCCAGACGCATTGTAAAACTGTTCTTCAAATAATAAATCATTTTAATTTCGACATTTTGCTCATGGGTTCATGACTCAGGTAGTAACATTCAGTTCGTTGTTTGTTAAGTGTTAAATGTGGTACGATGCATGGCGTTTCACTTCGGGAAAGTTAATTTTTTTTCATTCATGTCACCGTCTGTGATGTCAGCAAGATCAAGTTTGTTGATTCTTCCATTTATCTACTTCTAGTATAAGTCAGCTTAAGGTATTCCTATGTCTCTAAGGAAGCAGCGTTTCGGGAATAAATCCTCATAATAAAATCCTTGATGAAAACTAATCCATTTCTATCGGAAGATCACTCTGTAAGCATACTAACACAAGTAACACGATTTCAACCCAATAAACACACATCGTTCTTCTTAGGTTAATATCAATCTTCTGACATCAATTGTTGGGTTTTGTTCGGTCGCGTAAATATTAGGGATTACGAGAAGGCCCTTCAAAGGTAGTCAATAACTTAAATGTGGATCATAATATATCCGAACCTCCTTGGGGATTATGCCCACGGATGAGAGGAAGGATGGATAGACAAGTTAGTTGCGCCCCAGCGGTCACTTACATCCCTTTTCCCAGGTAACTTGTAAATATTGATCGTACATTACTATAAATATGATTACGTCTCACTTTTCTCATCTAATGAAGACAAACCAAAACCAATTGAATCTCAACGTTGTATTACCGAGATAGCAGATCACTGATGTACTTTAAAGAATAACACGACGACCCTAAAAGGAGGGTCTTCTATTTTGGTACTCGACATCGTAAAAAGCATCGGACATTCGAATTTTGTTTTTTTTCCCGCACTTATTAGATGAGATGAATGAACTATCTCCTCGTGATGTAAGATTAATTCAATAGCGTTTTGTATGCTGATATTGGATTTCTGAGAATTGGAATGGTTTGAAAACAACAGATCTTCCGAGAAAATTGAGAACTACTTCTCATTTCCACTGATCTGGGTACTCAGTTTTAAAGAGAAAAATTTTCTCCCAATTAATACTTTTTCCTTACAGAGATCAGTTAAACACACGTAAGGCATAACTTACGATTGGCATCGCTGCTTGAAAACTAGCTTGACGATTCAGACATGCTTGAACCATCTGTTTCCTTTTGGATTCTTGCTGTTGCATGCGAGCTATTTTTTCTTCTGTAGTTACTATCTAAAAACATAATTGAGAATCGTTGATGTCAATTTCTGTACATCATACTTCTTAGTATTTTACATGTTAGAAATCATTAAGTTGGCAGTTTTATTTGTAAAGATTATGTAATTACCTTGGAATTCTTTTTAATTCTTTCGTATTCACATTTTTCCAAAATTGCTGGATACACATTAGGACATTCACATGGAACCAACAAATCTCTAATCATATCATGGTTAATCAGGCGCATGACTTCCTTTCCTGCGTATGCGCCTCCTTTTCTAATTCTTTGAGCCGTAGGTAGTCCTTTCCCCCGGTTCATTGCGTAAGATGGGCAGGGTGGCGCTGGCAATCCCATTTTTATTGTTTTCCTTTTTCTGAGTAAGAAAATATAACCACTCGTTGGCTAGATTCTGAGAAAATGTTTAAAAATCAGTACAATCAGGACTTAGATTTAGCGTAAAGAGTTTACCTGTGAACTTTACCTGGTTTATCTTTTCGGAAACACCTGTTCCAGGAAATATGATTTAAATAGATTACTCCTCTGTCCTTTTACAATATTACATGTTATCCTCTGGATTTTCTGGGGAAAAAAGTTTTAGAGTCAAAATAATGAAGAAATGTTTCTAGTCTCTTGAACAGGTTTTGTGTTTTCCATTAGAAGTAAAATGAATGGAATGGTCATCCTACATGTGTGTTAAAAATTATTTCTGTGAATGAATCCCAAGGTATGAAATGTTAAGTATTATATCAAAGAAATCATGCATTAGCGTTGTAAGCATATTTTTCTTAACTATTGATATTAGTTAAATCTGTTAGAAAAGCAATATTGGCAATCGTTTTTACATATTTTTGAACTACATTGCAACTAGAATTCAACTAGAAAATTGAGAGCCCACTATCTACGCTGGAACCAAAAAGAATGCTTTCTCCGTTATTTTTCTTTTACAAATTTTTAAACGCGAAAAACTTTCATTCCATTATATTAGTGGAGTAATAATTTAAGATCAACTGATTCCCCCTAAATATTCCTGAAACTCCTTTCGTGAATTGTATTATAATAACTCAAACCATATTTTGTACTGTTATTTTGGCCTTAGATCTGGGAACTATTTATAGAATTTTCGTCGAAACACTTAAAATTCAAAGCACTCAAGATTGAAGATGAAAAGTTCGTTTCAGTTAAAAGTATAAAATTTTTAAAACTTCAGATGCATTGTTTTGTTCAGAAACATTACTCTGCCAGAGTTAATTTTTACTTGTCGATCCTACATGCATGTGTCATAGCTTTTTATGGTTCGAACGCGCCTTTTCTTCAGAGGTAAAACCTTTTCTTCTTTTGGTGTCATTCGTATCTTTAAGAAAGGCAGGAAACTCCTATATATTTTGTCTTTATTTTATAACTTAGTTCCATAATACATACACCCCTCTCTCAATTTTACAATAATAATAAAAATAATGGTTTAACTTGGTTGAAACAGTTACCCCCTATTATAAATTCGATCCACCGCCTGTCTTGGAAAATAGAAATGCCACTTTTTACTGGGATAAGCAAATCATTACAGACAGAACAGTAGATCATAACAAGTCATATATAATATTAATAGAGAAATCTAAAAGAAAAACTTTTATTATTAATGTAGCTGTTCCTCCCACTAACAATTTAAAAACGACAGAACAAACAAAAATTCAAAAATATCAGGCCCTTAAGACAGAAATTCAAAAGAGTTGGAAATAAAATGAAGTATTAATTATTCCCCTAATAATTTCAGCAACTGGAGTCATTGCCAAAACACTGAAAGGGCATCTTGCAAAATTGCCGTTGACCAGAAATATACTACCAGAAATACAGAAATACGTTATATTACAAACATGTCACCTAACAAGGGAATTTCTTAGTCTCGACTAAGACCAAATTTTACTTCCGGTTTGGCGTATAAGCCCGCCCCAACTACCTGTTTGAACAGAGAAAAAACAAGCGCATAACAAAAATAATAATAATAAGTCTTTATTTAGTGGCGAGACTCAGACCATAGGGTCTGCTCTATCGCCTGACCACGAAACGATTTTACAAGTAAAAAATAATTTTCGAGTGGAATTTTCACTCGTAAGTGTATTTTAAAAAAGAGCAACAGAGTGTTGTAAATAATGGATTCAGTTAAGTGCATAGAGGTCTAGTACAAATTTCATTTCTCTACCTATCTATAGGGTAAAATAACGATGGGAGACAAATGAGTGCGAAATTTTTCCAGTTAAGGCCCGCTTAACTTCGATGTGGAGACCCAGATTCCTCCAGAAATAAGAGGCCTATCACTATAATTGAATTGTATTACGTGAAATATTTTTTCAGCATCAAGAAGAAACACTCAATTCGACTATGTTTGCAAAACTAAGCTGTATTTTTAAAATTTCAAACACGATATATGCCATCACCATCCTTTAATTATACCATCACGAACCTCCAACATATCGCTTCTAGTTATTAATTATTTTTGTGAAGAAGAAAATAAAGACATCTTTATTAACATCTTTGGTTTATTAAATCTTTTAGACACTTCAATATAATTAAAGAGAGAATAAAATAGTCAGATAACGCTAGTTATTCGTGAGACAACGTGGAAAACTCATGAAGAGACCTATGAGAAAATGCTCTGAACTAAACATCCTTTAGTCCCCTCCTTTTATTCCAAAGAGGGACTAGAGCAATAATTGGGTTGAGAAATAAGATAAACTCACTAACGTACTATAAACTACTTCTATTAGAGATCTAAATATGCATCATGCAAAATTTGTTTATAGTTCTAAATCATAAATCAATAATACTCACTTCGTTAACCCAGTCAGTTTGTGATTTGATAATTTGTCAGCATTTGATAAATTTAAAACTCCTGCCCTCGTGACCAGATTAGCAGGGGTCCCTAGTCTGTCGATGTAGTCCCTTACGTATCAGTTGAGACAAATTCAGGCAACATGCATTTTTTAGAACCCTAAATCAAAATATATCACATTTTACAAGAATAAGAATTGTGCAGAATTCAAATAATGGAACGAAATAGATTTATTTCGTGATATTTAGTACGGAAAGAATTTACTGCACCAACACACTATTTGATATCTCAAGTCCAACTGTGGTAGACTAACAAACTAAAATTCAGCGAAAAATAAATGAAACGCTTATGTTAAGAGAATACGTAAACGCTATACATGACCATATTATTATACTTTTTTAAATTGCGAATTGAGTAATGCCGATAAAATATATTCGCATCAAAATATCTCTTTCCAGGTAGGATCACAGGGAGATTTAGTCTTTATATTTGTAATAGATTTTCATAGCTAGTTTTATAAAAAGACTTTTCGCTCCTGCTGTTTTTATTATTAGGTTCAGGTAGATACGAAAAAGAAAGTCAAAGAGTTTCACATGTGAGGATGACGTAGGAATAACTATGCTCAAGTGTTACAAAATTTGCATATTCAAGTAGGAATGGGAATGGACGAAGAACAAATATCTGGCGTGTCCTGCAGTTGAGTTAATTCTATATGTAAGAAAAGGAAACTCGCGTTGATTTTTACGCATACATTTTGTATCATCATAAACAAATTTATTTTTCTGGTGAAATAATGGACCAAGAAAAAACAGCATTTCTATATTTTCGTCAATAAGTGTGAGCGCGATTATCATCACACAGATGTGTTGATCTGTTGTTACATAGGTTACAATAGTTAGCAATTGTTGCATAGGTTGGGTTGATCAAATTTTAAAATCTCATTAATAAATTAATATCTCATCGTGTAGTGGTCAGTTCACTAGCTTTGTACATTAGATGATGATGGCTCTCACCCCGGGTACCAGAGTCTAGTCGGTACTGGTGGACAAAAAAGGGATACGAGGCAGGGATTTTTTCAGAGTTCTACTGTTGTTCATGCCACTCATTCCATCACAGTAGTTACGCATAAATTATCATTAGTATATTTCGCAAAAAATAATCCAATTTTACTTCTTCAAAATCACTTTATAACAGTCACGAAACTGTCACTATGTTTCAGTTGAATTCCTAGAAACCTATGCGACTGAAGAGATGTTACAATATTGCTACAGAGACAAAGGAGAGTAAAAGATATCCCGCCGCAGGAAGTTGTCTTATTCTTCAATTATTATAATAGATCGCGAGCGCGCGGAAACGACTCATCTCAGGTTGGTGAGTGGAAAACAAAAAAAGAATTGGCACAGTAATATTTTCTAATGAATCTATATTTCCTCTTTCTGGGAACGATTGGCGTAATTAATTGTTCTTCTGAGATAATAATTGGGAGAAGAGTAAAAGTACCAACTGATCAGAGACGGCTGTGTTCCACTTTGGTTTGGAGATATTTTTTAAGCCAACGGATAAAGCTGTATTTTATAATTTCTGTTAAAACCAATAAAATATGTTATTTTAAATACACAGGCGTTAATTTTTCCTTACATTTCTTCCTCAAACTCACACATCACTTCCTAAAACGAGTGCAGTGCTGTAATTTAAATCCAGTGATTTAAGAACTTGAAGTAAGTCTTTAATAAACGTAGTTGACTTGCCGTTTGATAAAAATTCCAAATTTGTTAACAAAATACAAAATAAAACACCACTGATCGCTTCCACACAGAGCCACTTGAGCCTAACAAGTTCGACACAAATACAACACTCTGACATGATAGTCAATGATTACTTTTGTTCGTTTTCGTACATTTTGAAAACAGTACTACACTTTTCTACGGCTGAACAGACATTTTGATTATAATAATAAAAACTCAACAAACAGAATACGTATAGAAGCCAGCACCTATAACATGCTCGGGAACGCTCAGGAAGAAGAATTATAAGGGAAGGAATTAGGGGCGCATCAGGATGAGCGTCGGCGCTGCAATATTACTATGATCTATCCCATTTTTTCTAATCATCTGTTCTCACAAAAAAATTCAATATAATTTTTTAGCAAATTAATTCTAGTTTTCGATTATTCCATCAATGTTTCAGTACCACATTGAGAAATAAAATTATTTCGAAAAATCTACGCAACAGCCGAAAACATTCATTTTTTTGTCAAAAAAGTGATTCTTCAGTCCAATTTTTTTTGGCAAACATCTGATTCGTGTTGAACACCCCCAAAAATACAGAACCAATCATCCTTCCATCTTAAAACCCAGGTTACTGGACTATACGGCAATTTCTTGTATTATTTTGATGCAACTGGAGTTTCCGTGTTGTGCGGAAATCCTCGGCTGTAGCCAATAGTGGAGATAAGGCATTCTAAGTGTGGGAAGGGTCAAAAAAATTATAGGCAACATAAGTATTGGAGTGTATTGTCTTCGCCAAATATGGGAAAATAGCACTAATTT
This sequence comes from Laupala kohalensis, assembly GCA_002313205.1. Classification (NCBI taxonomy): domain Eukaryota; kingdom Metazoa; phylum Arthropoda; class Insecta; order Orthoptera; family Trigonidiidae; genus Laupala; species Laupala kohalensis. Next base: position 332,028 of record NNCF01128850.1, on the reverse strand, counting down.
TTCATTGCGGACACTTTCCAATTTTCAAACCTAAGTTGAATGCGCATCTCCCTCGACTGAAATTCTGTAATATAAATGACGACAAATTAAATAATTAATCTTACATTACTGTGTGACGACTTTTTCCTGACCTGTGGGAGACGCTTCGAAGATATCCGGTTTTGAGAAAGCGGAACATTACAGCTTATATTTTAAATCTTAATAATGAGGGACTGGACGCTTGTTCTATTTGGTGAGCTACAATCTCAGTATAGGTACTTGGTACAACTATGCTTCATATTTTTTTGTAGTCGTCTACCGCCGACAAGAAACATGAGAAGTCACTAACTAATAAATTTAATTAAAAAGTTCAAATAATGTGAGAGAATTAGTTAATTTTGTTGCAATGAGAACATGGATATAGGATTTCTCTCTGTAGCAGTTGGGAGTGATTGGTTACAATCCAGCTCAGTTCCCTACAATACGAATCTTCAAGAGCAGACTACGATGGGACGACTACCTAAGTGCCAATTTTTTTTGTTTTTTGTTTTGTTTTTGTTTTTCTATATTTAGCGAAATAAGTTTGAAACACGAGTTTCAACACAGGACTACTATGAGTGAAAATATGAGTCGTATGGGAAGACATCGCGTTAATACTATCAACCAACATATTTTCGTTTTATATAACGAAGGAGTGAAAATTCATAAATTTTCTTACTTGTGGTACGGTTATAGAACACCCATGAAAACCGCATGAAAATACAACGATGTAGGAGATTATATCGAGCAAATATTTTGAGCTTTACTGCTTAATATACTTGTTGTACTCATGTAAAGAACAAGCCGATTATTTTTTAATGATGGGCATAAAGATAGGAAATATTATTAAAAAAATAGTGTTCAGAGTTTAATTTTTTTTCGAATTATCGATAGAACGTGACTTAAGTCGATTCTTGTCCTTTCATTACGAGATATAGTCTAGTTATGGTTATATCATAGTTTGTGGTCATTTAACAATACAAACATTTTACCTATAATGCAGGACAGTGTTTCGTTTCAAATCCAGGTATACGTGAAGATTAAATTTCTTTGAGTAGATATCTCGGAATGATTGCTTCGTTTCACAATTACAAACATTCCCTATGCCAGGAAACTTTAAGAATCAGATGGAAATATATGCAATGTTGGTGGTAGGAGGACATTAATCATACAAGTAATTATTCTCCGAGAAGTTTCATTATAATTAAAATTATAGAACTCGAACATTATGATGTGCAAGCTCTTTGAAATCTGTGTTCCTACTCTCGTGCGTTACAAACACAAGCAGTTTGTTATCAAGAAGTCCCGTAGCATCATCGTATCAGAATTAAGTTTCATCGTATGTTTCAATAAGAGTGTTTACTAGTTACGGATTCAACGGATGGCACTTGAACGTTCACCCCCTTGACCCCGCTCGCTAAAGTACTCAGGGTCGTCATTTTTGTACTGTGTAATTTTCAAATCAATACATTCAATGTTCTGAAAGAAACAATTGTTTTCCTATTTATTCAGTTTATCAAATACACATTTAATTACGATCTACAGTTTCATTTACTTCGAGTCAGACCCATTGAGAGCTTTGCTTCACATTGAGTCTTTATCCACAGTTCCACCACGATGTAATTATGTTACACTACCATCCACGCCTAACTAGTTCTCTGGCGATAGAGCTGTTAAACATGCGTTTGAATTCGTTCATGGATTTCCATATAAAGCAAAATAATGAATCTACTTTCTTTTAATAAGTACAGTGATTTGTTATTCCAAATCTCAATGGGAAAAAAATAAAGATCTGAACATGGCTTTAAATGGGCACTCGGCTTTGCAAATTTTAAAAATACTTTCAATCAGCAATATTTTAACATAATTAATTCTAAAATATGTGCTATTAATCATTGCAATATTCTATAAATATTACGAAAGTATTAACATATCATGAAAAATACGTGATTAAATGGGCAAGTTTTTACTGGAACCAGGGATCGGGAATTGCACCTTCCTGTGACAAAGTCTACTGACGCCCATGACTACAATGAATTGTTGGCTTGAAAAACCCAGATTGCAAATGTGTACATAAAATCGTCCAAACATTCATTCGTAAATAGAACAAGGGGAGAGGAATTCCACAAGCATGCGCACAGCCCACCACAGACCTGAGTCGTATTGTAATGTGTCGAATTTTAGTAAAACGCGTATGACCTGTTAATGTATCAACAAGCAGTGGCGTACCTACACCTCATGAGGCGCAGGGCGGGAATATTTTTGGAGGGCCCCCAACACTAAAGCTTATGGAGGCCCCCACACACAAACGTGATTGCATGCCTACCAATACATATCCATCGCTCCGATGAATTAAAAAGAATTGAAATTTGAGTTCTATTTATAAATGAGATCAACTTTTTTATAGTTTTAAATGTTTCATATAATATTTATGTTCAAATTTTGTAGTTTTAATGATATTTGGAGACCTCTTACATGATGAGATCCGGGGCGAACCGCCCCCGCCTAGATGCACTGTCAACAAGAGTGGGTCATGCATCGAAAGGTAGTCAAGCCTATCCTTAGGAAAATTACCTACTTGCAAATCCGTAAAATGTAACTATTTACACTTCAGCATTGCACGAAGGAGATTTATGAAGTTCTTCGCGATCTGCTGGTAAGATGGAGAATCAATTAATTTTCAGAACTCTGAAATAAAATTTCATGGTGTGGTGACAATTAAAATCTCGGGTCTCTTAAGAGAATTCTACACCAAACAAATTTCTCGCTTTCGAAGTAGTTAACAAAAAATGGAAATAAATCTGCTTTCTAGGCATGTGAAAGTATTAAAATAATAAGAATTTGAGTGGGAGAAAGACGTCATCTTGCAATACATGCTCTAAGAAAATTGATGAAATTAAGTTAAAATAAAATAAAACGTTTTTAGAAATGAACTATTCATTCCTACCTGGTAGTAATGCTCAGAATATTCATGTCTTCTCTCGAGTTTTGCCTATCAATCCATTCGTCTACTCTCACTTGTTTATTGTATTTATTTGACTTATGGGAAACGACAAAAATAATCGATGATAATCGTAGTAAACAATGAAAAAAATACTATTCAGTTAAATACTCACCAAATTTTCATGTATCCCAAATATAAAGCACTATACGTCGGATAACTATCCTAGCATCCAATTAGTAAAGGTTCCTCTTGATTTTTGTTTTGTTGATACTCCTGGGTTTCCATGGCAGCCTGAGTACCCTTGGTGAGTGCGATTGGCGTTGGTATCAAAAATGGTGAGTGATTTAACAGCGTAGTATCAACGTATAATCTATCGGATGCTTCTGAACTTTCTATTACACTTGAAATTTAACGCATAAAAAAAAATCGTTAGTCGTCGGGTAATGTCTGTCATCAACATTTCACAATTTTTGCGATGATAAGCGCGACATACAAAAAAGGAAAACAATGTAACTTTTTCCCAAAAAAGAAAAAAAAATGCTTTAGGCTACCTGTTTTTCAGAAATTCACGAACATTTTGTTTTGCAGAGTGAAAGATTCATTTCGTTGTTGAGGTGTTTGAGTCATTTATAAGATTTTTTTCTTATTCTTGAAATACAAAAATTACCATGTGAGGAAAAAATTATTGATAGTCATACATATTACTATACACACATTTTAAATTCTGTCCACCTTCTTTTACATTCATTTTCATGCACACACTCCCTGCTACATTCCCTATTTCTCTGGAGAACCTCCTCACTTATGTATTTAAGAGGGACAATGTACTTTCTCGTGGATAAGAAACGTAAATGCATCATTTAGGGATTTCTTGAATCAATGGCCAATTCACTGATAACATCACATTGTTTATTTTAAAAAATACATGAAACATGACCAAAAACATTAAAAATACTACATACATTTTTTAAATCCTAGTTCAAAATCAACTATAAATTAACTTTAGGTTGATACAAGGAAATCATTTATGTATCTTTTTAACAAATAAAATTTTCAAAATTAATTGACTGGTAAATAAATACACCGAATTTATTTATAAAAATAAAAAATGTCAAATAAAATAAACTTCAATGAGATGAACCAAAGTTTAAAGTTCTAGAACTATAACAAACACATAGGCCCTTCTAACATTTCACTTGAGGAATACGTCGTGTTTAACTGATTTATCTTCTTATCCTCTTGTATAGAATTTTTATATAGGGATGTATCAACTGTTTCACTGGAATTTATTTCTGGAAAAAATGTGAATAGAAAAAATATTAAGGTAATTGCAGACATGGCTGCAAAAAACCAATATGCTCCAAATGGATGTAAAATACTTATCATGGGAACAACAAGCCTGGAACTAAATATATTTCCTAACCAGAAGATTGCACCTCCTATGCTTAAAATAGAAGGACGGAAAGCCTGTGGAGAAATCACAACAGCCATTGTATGAAGCTGAGATCCTGGTCCAAGCCAAAATGCAATTTGAAAAAGGAAATGGGTGGCAAGTGGAAGCCAACATAAGTACAAAATCCATGTTGTATCTTCTTCAAATCCATAAAAACAAAATCCGGTTCCTACCAATGATAAAGTTGCTATTCCAGATGCAAACATTAAAAATGTTGTATGGAAACTTATATCATGAATAATTAGATATAATGTTGTCAAAATACTCAAGGAACTAAATCTTATACTCAAACTTAAAAGTAATGGATCTAATTTCCACTTAAGAGATATACCTGCAAATTTTATTGTCCAAGAAGCATAGAATTCATATAGTTGCATACCGTACAGATACCATATAGAAGACAGTCCAACTACAATTAATAATGGATGCAAGTATGATGCTATTGTTATATTCTCCTTAAACTTCTTGTAATCTTTTGATAGTTGTTGCAAATAGGATGCTATTTCAGAATATTTCATATTATTATATTTCAGAATGTGCAAGGCATGTGTTGCATCTTCAACACGTTTTTTTCGTAAGAGAAGCCATCTTGGAGATTCTGGTAAGAAGTAGAAACCCACAAGAGATATTAGATTAAATGCTGGTGATATAAGATGGAAAAAGTGAGTTTCATTAGAAACAGGAAACACATTTGCTAGTAATAAACCAGATGTTGTAGAGATTTGGGTTGATAACAGTAATATGCCAATGGATGTGGCACAAGAGACCTTTCCATTAGTTTCTAAAATATAAATTGGTGACGCAACTGAGAGGAACCCATAAGATAAGCCTTGTAAACATATACCTATGAATAGAATTACATCAGAATAATAAGAAAGTTTGTCATGAAAACTTTGCTGCATTAGATGGTGGAATGTAAAAGTGAGTATACATCCAAGAATTGAAAATGGTGCAGAGAGAAGTTCTAAAGTTGATCTCCGTCCTAAATATTGAAGAGGAAACCAGCAGATTAGGCATCCTAAAGCTATTGCAATGGAGATACTCAGTTCTGAAACATAATGTAAATTGTATCAAATAAAAATAAAACTTCATATTGCAATTTAGAATCATAAAATTTGTATTGAAGGTATTGAAAATTATTACCAGAAAGTAGAAATAATGGGTTATTGACTAAGTATCCTTCATTTTGTGTTATAATCTTAAGAAGCTGCCTAGAATACTCCAGACTCAATGAAGATGCAAAGTATCCATTAATAACAAGAATTCCTATACATATCTGAAAAATATAAAACAATAAATATATTTAGAGAAAGGATTAAACTTGACTCATTGTAAAAATTGGATCTTTATTTAAGTAAACTTTGGAAATAATTTCCTTATACCAAGAATCCATCTTGCCAGCTGACATTCAAGACTATACATAGTTAAAAAGTTAACGTGTATTCAAATAATTTTATTTTATTTTTATTTCATTTTATTGCAAAATTTTTATTATTCTTACTGTAGCAAAAGAAACGAAATTAATAAATATGCCATTTCTGGCAAAACACTGTGAAATTTACATAATACTTCCCCCCTCTCTCCCCCACCCTACACATATATACACATACTCTCTCTCTCTCTCTCTCTCTCTCTCTTGTATGCTTACATTGTCCTCATTTTTTTTTAAATCATATTTTATTACCAGTATTTTATATTTTTAAATATAAAAAATAACAGCAAGCTCCAGCATTGTTAGGTGAATCAGTATGCTAACTTATTTTAAATTATACTTCTGTTGTTTTTAATAATTTCATTTATATTGAAGGCCTATCTATTTATTTACTTCAGTTTTCATATTTAAAATTCATTTTCTCTCATTTCAATTTATTGTTGTTCATTATCATTTCAATTTCATTTCAATAGTTATTAATTATTATTTCTATTTTATATGTTATTCATAATTTATAATATACCTATACAATTGTATGAAGTGCCATCTTTGAGACTTTTTCATATTCTGTATTCTGGGACAGATATGGATATATTTAAATGGATATTCTCCTATATGGACATTTAACTGAAAGAGCTCTTGCTCACTCTTAAAAAGCTAAACAGTGAAAATATTATCACAAAACATTTTCATAAAAGAAAAAGATTTCAAAAAATTCTGAAATACAGAATGATACTTTACCTGGAGGACTTCAAAATGTTAGACCTTAAACCAATGCTATGTGTTATTGATTTCAGAATACATCAGCTGGTAAGATCAAAAGAACGCTATATAATTTCTTAAAACTGACAATGCCACCAAAACAGTTCTCAGTTAAAACACTTGACTCTTTCTACTCAAAGGGGATTTGGGATTAATTAAGCACTAGTAAACAATTAAAAATTTATTTGAAATCAGGATAAATTGTACAAGGACAAAACATTAATATTTCCAAAAATACTATGGAATATAAACAGATTTAGAACAGCAAAATCTGCAATGGAGCCCATTTTTAGCATGTATGAGTATATACTGCAGGATAAATCAAAATTATTGACCAGTCTTTTAATAAGTAGTATTAAATATTTAAGAAACAATATATTTTCAAAAATGTAAATGTAGAAAAATGTACATCCAGACTTTGTTGTACCAAGAAAGAAAATTTTGATTGTTAAGTTTATACATTTTTGCAAAATTGTTGTCAAATGTGAATTTTGTTCTATGAAGTTAAAGGACATATGATGATATTGTGAAGTACTTGTATAAGGGAAGAAATGTATTAATTTACTTAGCTCACTTAGATTTGCCCTGTTCTCTCTCACATTTATGGACAGAAATACAAAAAAAGCACACATGTCACATGTTTCCAGCATATTTACTGCCGATAAATATGTTTTAAAAATTCAAATCATGTAACATAAAAGTTAAAATCAAAAATATTCTAATATTCGACTTCCTCACAAAACAACAAATGATGTTAATAAACTAAATTAAAAAAGAAAAAAATTGAAAAGGAAAGACCATTGTGACCTGACTCAGGGGATTAGTTGCATTATACTAATTATTTTGTTCCACCTCTCCCACCAAAACTATTTGTACTTCATAAATGTTGCCTCTTCAAGGCATAATAGTAATATTTGACTTTATCACACCTTTTTTAAATATATTTTGCCCTAATAATTTGTTTGTATGTTTTGCAAGTTACAACTAATTATTTAATTTTGATTTTTGATTATAGATAAAAGTCAAGATCAGTGAAATAAGAATTTTTTAGTAGGCTAGGTTTTTACAATGAATGTTTTAACTAAGCTTTTAAAGTAGCATTAAACTATTAAGACAAGTAACATTTAAGACAAGTCACATAAATCAGGTCAAACTATCCATGGTCTACTAATATGTTATGTTCTTAATCATACGTGTTAACATATTATGTTTACACTAAGTAACTTTAACAAGTAAATATATAAGTAACTAAGTCATGTGGGTTAGAATGAAAAAACAACTAACAATGTTGTTTTAAAATAAATATATATGACATATCACATTTTATGTAAAATCAACTAAACCGCCAAGTTCTTATCTAGATACATTTTATTCAAAAGAAATCTTTTTTTAATCTTTATTTTTTGTTTCAGCAGTAGCAAATTTTTAAATTACTCATATGTCTTACACCCTTCTATTGTGATGTCTAAATGCTTGCACCCTAGGCTACAGCCTACTTAGCCTAATGGTAAATTAGACTCTGAAGATAATTAAAATATAAAGATATTGGAAACCATTTTAACTGACAAATATTAAGTAATAAATTGTACTAGAACACAAACACTGTAGAAAAGTTTCCAAATTTCAGGAAAAAGCCATGAATATTACACATTAGGGCAGTCAAAATAAAGATATTTCAATTAGAAACATCCTAATAGTTGTCATCAAATGTCTAAATGACCTGTACCTGAAATGGAGTGATGACAAGATGATAGTTAAATGAAATTTTGGCAATTTATGTTTTAGAAATGTTTTGTGTAAAATATAAATACATATAAAAGATAGTTCATAGTTAAATTTGGGAATTTAGGCAATTTATTTTAGGAATTCATATCTTTACTCTTTTATTAGGTATGTTATGAAAATATCATTAGGACTCTTTCTTTTATCTTTCAATTTGATATTGGGGTACAATTTTTTATAACTAAAAATGGGTTGAGAAATTTTTCTAAGCTGTTAATTTTTATTGGAAATGAAATTCGGGAATAATGAGTAGATATTTTGATTTTGAATAAAATTTTCAAAATATTTAAAATTGGTTAAAAAATTATTTATAGTATTATCATGAATCTATTAAAATCCATAAAATAATATTCTTACTATTTTCATATTTAAATCCATAGTTCAACAATTAGTTTCTTGGTTTATTTTTCTCTTTCCTTCTATCCTCATTTACTTTACACTGTGAATGAGGCAAAAGTAGATTATTAGTGAAATAAAGTCCAATAGATAAAGTAAAATTGACATTATATGTAGAATAATATTTTTACTTACCCAAACCATAAAATTCTTCTTTAATAACAACATAAGTCTTGATGAAACTGTCTGTCAAAATATATTATTTCAAAGAAAATATTTTTGTGATATAAGATAATATTGCTACCAAATAGACTCCATAATCTTGCTGAACATGCTCTCATAATCTGTCCACTGCCGTCGCTTGATGTGATATGCACCAAAAGTCTAGAACTTCTTAAACGAGCTCAACAAGTGTTAATTGAGAGCCATGTACGTTTGGAAGGGATAGCGCGCGGTCAAAATGAATGAGGTGCCATCCTTTTTTTATTTCCACAATTTAAACTATTAACATGCCTTAACAACGTCGAGTTCATACGTCCGCTTCACCGTAAAATCGCGCCAATATTAAAAGAAGACGATCGGTGTTACTTAATATTCATTCCTGTTTACTCGATTGTCATTATAATGTTGCTGAAAAATTTTTTCGTTCTGAAAATGTTTCACCCGGGACATTGTTGAGAGAATAATGCATTTCCTATCGTGAGCAAAGAATGAGTACGGAACCAAACGCACTAAGGACAAATCGAACCAGTACCAATCTACCTGTAGTATTTCGTTATGTGACGGGCAGTCTGCAGTTGTGGAAGGTGCAAATTAATGCAGTTTAAAGGCTTTATAAAACTGCACGAATCTCTTTTACTACCCAAATGCGTATAATATGCCTATATACGAAACAATTTACATTTTACTATGTCCCAGTGAGGAAAAGTATGTTCGCCTGCATTACTGAATCTGCAAAGCAGATCTGCCCCTCATGTGGTAGCGTGCTTGCTCATCACCAAGTCATCCCGAGCAGTAGCGGTGATTGGATATCAGAAGTGGGGGGGGGGGGTATTGACAAGTTCCATTAACAAGACATTTTCCGCATAATTCCACTAAGTATGATTTAAATAATGAAATAAATTAAAAGAAAGACAATTGGTGATTACCACATCAAGGATGATGTTTTTTTTTATAATTTCCAGTTTTAGACTGTTAAAATGAAATTTGTATCTCTTCTTAAAAAAGTGGAGTCCCCCCTAATCGCCGCCACTGATCCCGAGTTCAATTCTCGGCGGGGCCAGAAAAAAAATTGTAGCTAAACTATGTGTAAACTTTATTGTCAAAAAAGCAGTTGCAATCTGCGTATTACCACGTGGGGGGCAATAAACTAATTTACTCTCCGGAAACAAGCAAGGGACCATCCCATCAATTCCGATCAAGGACCCATGGGCAGTGACGGATTTAATATTTATAAAATAAATGATTTAATAAATACGTACTGTTATCCATTTATTACTCCAAAGTAAATTGCAGATATTTGTGCATTGAAAATTCGAGATTAATAAAACAAAGGTATTAATGACATTCCCGCCTAAGGAAAATCCACCACTACCCGGAGGAAAACCGAAAAAAACCCGGGTTAGGATGGGGTTACAGAGATAATGTACACAATCGTGCCAAGGTTGCGTACAGTTAGAAATAGACTATTAAAAACAAAAAGGAGCAAAATCAACATGCATGAAAAGGAATTTAATCAGTATCTAGAGTACTATAACAATATCGTGATAAAGTATAAGAGATATTAACATCACTTACAACATCCGAAGTCATATGGAAAGCAATATTTTTTTAAAAATTGAAACAATGTGGGCTAAAATTCGGAATGCGTAGTACAATTTGCTTAGTCAGGAATGCAGATTATTAATAAAGCAATTTCATTTAAGGTTGTCCTGAATATGAAGCCGTAAAAATTTTATCTTGACTGTTTTAATTTGGGTTCCGTTTAGCGAAAGGGATGTAGGAGGAAGAGATTTCGTTACACTATTGCGAAATGACATTGATTCTATTTTATCAGTATTAGACGATTTGAATGAAACCAAGATGAGAGGTTAGATAAAAGTTTTCACATTAATGTCCCAGTTCATATAGCTGTGACTACTGAAAAGTGAACCCCTTTCCTCCATCCACCTCCTCCTGGTATCACTAACTCTATCACTAACAAATCCTACAAACCCAGCTAACCGGACCACCTACTAACAATAGCCCTACCACCCACCTCCTACCTCCTATCGCTCCATGAAGATAAGCTTCAATAGCACGCTACATTTGTCATTTACAAATACTACAATAACAACAACAAAAGAAGAAGAAGAAGAAAAGTAAATCATTGGCGGTTGTAAGGGTTTGGAGAACCTCCTGCAAGATTTTTCGTGGTACCCCCTCTTCTTTAAAAATATTGTCGCGTGTCTTATACCCACATATCACGTATTCATTAAATGAATTACTAAACCACAGTCAGTATATAACATAATTTGCATTATTTCTTATTGTTACTACTTATAATTTCACTCAAAAGTCTTTGTTTTCATGATTTATTTATATATCTCTTTAATTTCCTACTGCCTTTCCTGCGTAGCCTGATTTCCTTCTTTACCGGTGAAAGAAACACAAAAGAGAATTCTGAGAATCCCTACGTTGATATTTCCGACGCTTACGTTGCGATGCGCTGAGCCGGAGTAGCGAACAACCCAATCTACGCGTACCCACTAAACTTGACTTCCCTCTGACTTACAAAAAATATTAGTAACAATAAATTGTATTAATGTATACCTTATTTAAATTAAATCATATGTTCAATACAAAGCTGGTTATGAAAATTCGTTTCTACTCAGTTTATATTGAAATACATTTCCGACAATAATTAATTGTTTTTCATTTTCTATCAAGTCGAGAAACTTGTTATTAATTTTACACTTTTATTTTAATTTAATTTCTTACCACGATGNACAAGCTGTCTCTTATACACATCTAGATGTGTATAAGAGACAGGTCACAAGCAGATGCAAAGTACGTGCTATATGCTCGTTGGCACTTCGAGTTCGGCCGTCGTAGAGGACGGGCGTGTTCCTCTGCGCTCCGCGTTCCCGCGCTTTTGTAGTACTCGGTGACGTCGAGTGTTTCGTGTTGTTTGCGTGAGTTGATTCTCGGACCACTTGGTCCCGCGGCGCTCGGTTCAAACCTCCGGGCTAGGACAGCGTAGTTGCAGTTCTCACTGCAACCCGTGTCGTGCGGGTTGCATTCGTCTTGCGCTCTTTTCTTTACCGTTTCGACGTTTTATTTGCTGCATCTTAGGATGCAGTAAATTCGTTTTGGAATTTGTTTCAATTTTTTTTCGGCTTTTATTCATTTTTAGTTTTTTCTTGGTTTTAAAATTTCGAAAAAGGCGTTCGACCCTACCATCTTGGAGGATTTCCTCCGTGTGCTGCCAGCGACGTCTGCAGTTTATGGACCTTTGCAGAAAGTGGATGCTGTCATCTCCTCGTCGGCTGACGTTGTCGCAGCGAAGTGGCTCTCTTCCGGTTTAAGGACGGATGAAACATCGTGTTTCCCCCAAGAGGAGGTGGCCTGACTGCCCCGCGTCTTCCCTGGTAATGGCCGCACCATCAGCAGCAGTTCCTGTGGTGCCTGCTGACGCCCTGCCAGCCACCTCGCCATCTATACCTGCTGATATGGTTGGTAATGGTGAGCAGCACTCTGCACCATCAAGCGTGACGCACCCAGTTTCCTGGACCTACCAGGTAAGTCCGGTGGTGCGCCACCCACATTACCTCTAGGTCCATCATGCGTGACTCGCATTGTTCCGGCGGCCAGGTCGTCCGACAATCCCTTGATGAAAATCGAGGAGTGGTATACGCCAGCAAAAAGGATTTTCCGGCCTAAGCCACCTCAGGATCAGCGGCTTGTGGCTCTTTCCAACAGGTTTGCTCCATTGAGTAAGCGTACCACTATCCAGGCGGTTAGGGAGGTTACCTCTTTGTTAGGCGCGAATGACTCAATCATTACTTCTGAGAAAGAATATTTAATCAATTCGGGTTCGGTAAGTAATAGGCAGGTAAAATCAATAGGGAGCGATTTATCCCTCCCCCTCCTCCACCCTCACCACTCCAACCACTACAGGTAGAGCCATACAAGGTAATGGACGAAAAGGTGGAGACATTTACATTGAAAATGTGCTCGACACCAGGGAGTTGCTGCGCGTGCTGCAGTCCGCATCTAAATCTCGGTTGACGGGGAGAAACACCCGTCAACACTTTATCGTTCAAGTTCCAGACTTCTCCGACCACAATGCGGTGGTCAGCAAGTTGAGGGTCCTCCAGAACGAGGACCCGAATACTTCCTTTTACATTCATCGTGTCACTGAAGAACGTCGTCACCAGCTAGTGATTCGAGGCCTTCAAGCGAATGAAGACCTCGAGTCGCTATGCTCCGACATCGAGAGCCAGGGGGTGAAGGTTTTTCACCTCAGCGAGCTCCAGAAGAAGAACGGCGAGGGGCGGATCCACCTCGGTTTGTACGTGGTGGAGATCACAAATACTTCCGTGCAAATAATAAAATCCAACATCCGATACTTGGGCAACGTCCGCATGACATTCGAAGAATGCCACCGACGTGAGTGGATTGCCCACTGTACGAGGTGTCAGGCATGGGGACATACCCGCAACCACTGCAGGCGTGAAGTGGTCTGCCCACTGTGTGCGGGTCCGCATGGCCTGACTAAGTGCTCCCCGAGGCCAACTAAGCTCACCTGCAACAACTGTGCAGGTGACCATTGTGCCTCCTGGTCGGGATGCTCGGCCTTCTTGGAGTTGAAAAGGAGACGGGCTGAGCAAGTCGCTCGAGCACGTGAAAACAGAGACGTTGCTATGGCAATGCGTAGAGCGCATGTCACCGTGCGCCCCACGGTTGCATCAGCATCTGCTCCCCGGCCAATGACGACATCCTTTGCCGACATTGTGCAAGGGAAACCACTATTGCCAACCCCCCAGAATTTCTCTCTTCCTCTTCAGCACAGATCACCGCAACTCTCTTCAGCGGCTTTAATCCGTCTGACTTTCAGACAATTTCTGAATTACTTGATTTCTTCAAACGTTTCGTCCTGCGCGTCATTTTAGACGCGGTAAAACAAGTCCTTCCCATTTTTTCCGCCCCCGGCCAATTCCTCCCCAAGGCACTTACTGCCTTACAAGTTCTGTCCCAACTCTTCTAAATGGCCCCCAATCAATAACCTCCTTTGCGTCGTGGAATTGCCAAGGCATCACCATTCCCAAGACCACTGAAATCCGGCAATTTCTTTCTGACTTTTCGATTCATGCTCTTCTTCTTCAGGAGAAATGGCTCACTCCGTCACTTTCTTTTTCTCTTCCGGGCTATCACATTTACCGTGATGATAGACTCCTCACCGTCCCAAATCTTCAACGCCGCGGCGGTACAGCCATCGCTATTCGGAAATCTATCCCACACACCCGTCTTCCAACTCCTCATCTAACCTCTCTTGAAGCCACAGTCTTGGAATTTGGCACTCCAAGGGGCTCAATCATTCTGGTGTCTGCATATCGGAGGCCTCACCAATCTCTCGACAGTGCGGACCTTGACTCTCTCCGAGGCCTAGGTGACTGCATCCTTATCGCTGGTGATCTCAACTGCAAGCGTATGCGGCGCGCGCGCTCACACTTCCAATGTCTATCTCTAATCTTCAATCTGCTTCTTCCCGCCTGGAAACTTGGAGCATCTCCAATGGGCTCACCTTGAACCCCTCCAAGTGCCAAGCAATTATCTTCACTTTCGGCCGCCCTTCCAACCAACCTTTTCAAAACCTACCGTGGCCGAAGGTCAAGGACACCACTGTGGACTGGTCCACAAGTGTCAAGTACCTTGGGATCACGATGGACAGGAAACTTCGCTGGCAAGCACATGCAAAATCTGTCTCTTCCAAAATGAACAGCGCGCTCGCTCTTCTTTCCCCCATCTTCAGAAATTGCATGATCCGACTCCAGGTAAAATTACGTATCTATATAGCGTGTGTTCGCAGTCTTGCGCTCTACGCCTGTGAAACCTGGGCCACCACTTCTCGGCCAAACCATCATCGTCTTCACGTCATCGAGAACCGGTTCCTGTGGATGGCTGTACGACCGCCGTTGGGCACTCGCAACTCTCATCTGAGAGATACTTCAAAACTTGAACCCATCACAAAAATTATCTTCCATCAAGCTCAGAAACACCTCCGTAAGGCATTCCACGACCCCTCCCCTGACAACTATTTTAAAAAGTACTCCCGCCATCTCAACCGCAGGGTTAATCCTGAGGCAGTACGTAGATACCCTTCAGACATTCTTCAACTGTCCTATCACACTTTTTACCCCCAGCAAACTTTTTTCCCCTTCAAAACTTCACCATCATCTAAACTATACTTAAACTCCCTTCCCTTTTTCCTCTTATTCCAATCCCATCTTAAACCTAATGAGTGCCTAAGTCGCCGGTTTCCTGCGGACATAGCACTCTAAATGTGTTACAGGAAGCATTGTGATCCAATCACCCGTGAGACCATCAACGATGAGCGCCAGAATGGCGCAGGCGTGGATCGATTCTTCTCCAATCAAGACCACATAGTGCAAAGTACATGCCAGAGCACTAGTGTAAAGAATGTCTGCGAATGTTCTGTCTTGAACTATGTTCACTAAGAATATTCTTTCAACGTTCATTTCGCGCTAACTCCAAACTCGCTTCTGACTATTACCCAAAATGTTAGTGTACACTTCGTCGTTCTTCCACAATCAGAGGAGGTTTGAGTATGTAAAATACTTTAAGTATACATATAAGCTTTCTCAGAATGAATCCGTCTTATTGAAATACCGAAAATTCTTGAGACATTTACGGGGAGTCGATGAGAATCGTTAAGCCCTGAATCCTGAGTCATTTGTATGACAAAAAAGAGGCCTATGCGGGTAATTTGCACATTCAATAATCAATGCGACAAAATGAGTTACGATCTTAATAAACATTATCGAGGTGATGTGATAGCAAAATACATTGAAATACAGCAAACGATATCACAATTTTGTTGAATAAGATAATTTTGTAAAAGTGTTCTGAGAATGTGCTTGACGACACACATGTAATAAAGAATGGTCTAAGAATTTTCCTCTAAGCACATTCATTGGACCATTCTTTACATCATCCTTGAGACTAGTTGGCAATAAGAGGCAGTGTAGTTCTATCTTTTAAGTGACCAATAATGTATACATATCCTGTCATGTATCACCAAACTCCGTGAACCTTATTCGTCAAAATTCGGATATTTTCCACCTATCCATAACGTATCTCAATTAGTGCTTCGGAATACTGATAGAACTGGCTTCGGAGTAAAAAGAAAGAGAACCGCAGAATAACATTCAGAATCGGGGGTCGCGGGTCCATTTCCATTAAATGTACGGACGCCCACACATTTTTTCTCACATATTATACGAGGTAGGCTGAAAACTAATGCACACATGCTTGTAGAGCGCGAACGAAATGACCTTGAAAAGCGCGCCAGGTGGCATGTGGAAGTAACATTCCCCTTCAATACGCCTACGCAGGTTTGAAGCCGCTGCGTTCATCCTATGAATTTCGAGAAGTATGGAGGCGTGTTCTAGTGCTATGTCAACGCGAGTTACACAGCGTGCTGTTATCGAATTTTCAACTGCTGAAAAAGTGACTCCTACGGACATTCATTGTCATTAAAGGTTGTTTATGGTGACGATGATGTTGATAGATCAAGTCGATGGGTAATAAAATTTCGTGGTTGCGATCCTGGAAAAACCCATAATTGTTGATGAAACGCGCAGCGGACGAGTGACCAATGCCTTAGACGATAAACATCGCAAACTCGTCGACGACTTGATTCAAAATGACCGGCGAATCACACAAAAACGTATCGCAAACCATATTGGAATATCCAAGGAACGAGTCGGTTTCATTATTTAACAATACCTTAAAATCTGTGCACGATGGGTACCACACCGTCTCAGAGACGAGACCAAACAGCGTCGATTGGGATGCTGCGAGCAAATTTTGCAGCGCTACCGTAACAAAGACGACGACTTTCTTTTGAATATTGTGACGGGGACGAGTCACGGGTCCATCATTACGACCCACAAAAGAAACGACAGATCGCTGAATATCGACAACCGTCTTCTCAGACGAAAAAGTTCAAAACACAACAATCCGCAGAAAACTTCTTTTGACTGTGTTTTGGGATGCTCACCGAGTTTATGTGACCGATTTTCTGGAACGAGGGACATCGGTAAATTCTTCTCAGTACATAGTCTCTAAAACACCTCCGACGTTGAGTTTGTCCTGTTAGAGGCAGCCTGGCCCCAATAATCTTGCAACATGACAACGCTCGTCCACACAACTCGCGCGCTCTGCGAAACCTGACGTTTGAACCGATTCCACTCCCTCCTTATTCACCCGATCTTTCGCCTTGCGACTTCTATTTCTTTCCTCTACTCATAAGAAACCTCAAGGATGAACTTTACACCTCGGACGATGAGGTGAAGGTCGCTGTCAAGTCCTGGATTTGAGAAAAGTCGGAAGAATTTTTCAGTGACGGAATAAAAAAAACTCGTTACACGTTGGGAGAAATGTGTTAGCCTTAACGGTGACTATGTCGAAAATTAAATATTTTATTTTGATACTTAAGAATTGTACTTTAATGTACTTTTTTGTCCGATCTTGCTATCTGTTTTTGTTCGCGCTTTACAAGCATGTGTGCATTACTTTTCAACCTACCTTCGTAAATTTGTTACGTAACAATCTCAATTTTTCAACACATCTTTTACCGATATAAATGTTGAGGCCCAGTACATTTTTTTGTGTGCGCACGCTACGTATATGTCATAAAACTATTCATTGCATGTGCATTGAACCGTATAGTATAAGCTCATAGAAAGAAAATGAAATTGATAATATGTTTTTAACGAACCATCTTTAACTTTATTGACTTAATAATAGAAGCATGTGCTAAGTGCACTAAGAGAAAGTAAAAAAAAAATGTTCTGAGATGATATGTTTGGAATGTGCTCACAAGAACTTCTATAGAACATTCTATGATACAGATGTGCCGCATGACATATACTAAGAACATTCTAAACAGGTTCTCCGATGATAGTGTCAGAGAGCACATACTTTACATGCTTTCTGAACATATGATGAACTGGTAGATCGAATAAATAAATACATATATTCAACTTACGAGCTTTTTATGGACGATTTGGATGTACATTGTGCGTTTTAAGTACATTTCCAGAACACAACGTTATGCCTCATGGTTTATTTATTTATCTTGATTACGTAATGGATGTTAATATATTTGGTAGCTCGAATGTTCATCGAAAGAGTAAAATGTTTTAGACTTGAAAAACTGTTGCCACATTAAGAGTT
Source organism: Laupala kohalensis (assembly GCA_002313205.1). Classification (NCBI taxonomy): domain Eukaryota; kingdom Metazoa; phylum Arthropoda; class Insecta; order Orthoptera; family Trigonidiidae; genus Laupala; species Laupala kohalensis. The sequence goes on along the minus strand of NNCF01128850.1, from coordinate 313,839 downwards.
TTTGTGCATTTGTAATGCCATAAAACTACCTATGGCATATGAATTGAACAATATCGTATAAGCGTGTAGAATATATTTATATAACAGAGAATATATTTTGAACTAATCATCTGGTACATATTTTTAACTTAATAGTGGAAGCATGTGCTGAGAACATTCAAAGAACGTTACTGAAGAACATTGTTAGAACATTCTTTGGTTCAGATGTATCATGTAGCATATACTGACACACTCTCCGAAGATAGTGTCAGGGAGCACACTCTTCGCATTAGTGCTGACAACTCTGTGCACATTTTCTTCACTGGGGTAAAATATGAGACCGGAAGCTCCCCTTTCAAATCTGAAACTTCACTGAAACGAACACCTTCCTACTTGTGGAGGTCACTTTCGTATGTCACCAAATATGTATGGTCGGACCAAACTCCGCGAGCCTTTCAAGGAGTTTCGAATGCATATTTTTATTAGCCTACACTCCAGATGAGCAAGCTTTATTTTACTTAGGGTTACATATAACAAATGCAATCGTTATTTGCCGGAGCAGAGTTCCCGGAGACGGGGAGAAGTTAAATCGAGATGGTCATACGGGCATTCGAGCAAATACCCGGCGCAAATTCGAGCACATATCGTTGAAAGATACCGGTTAACTCGCTGGAAGTAACTGCCGCTTAAGCTGGAAAGTAACGAGAAGCTGGGCGTAATGCATAAAATGATGCCTAGGTGACATGTTACCGGTCAAACCCGATTTCAGGCCAAACTAGTTTCTCCTACGCAAGTCAGGACAAAGCGTGGCTTGAACTACACTTCATCAAAAAGTAGTTTATCCTTGCTGTCTTTTAGAATACACTAGTTCTCCTGTTTATCTGAAGAACAAAGTAGTATTTCCTATGTCTTTAAGATTATCTTATTTGTATTAAAACTCACATCTTCCCCAAAAATGTCATGTTATGATTAATTACATGCATTTATTTACTTATTGTTACAAGACAATTGTATTTACTCACACTATTTTTTACAAGATAAAGAATTATTTCCTTGTTTTTTTAGGTTTAACTGGTAATTACTAAAATGCGTGAAGGAACTGCGTAAATTCCTAGCGTACTAACAGAAGACTGAATACAATGAGCAGAGTGGTGGATCTATGAGACAACGAAATGATAAACTTGAACACAGCTATTTTCATCAGTTCCTAGGTCGTTAGAACATGGCGCTTCTTGAGAGATGTGATTTTTTAATAAGAAAGAGACGTGAAGACGTAAACACATGTTTCACATGGAATCATCTCTGCTCTAAGGTATTAAAAATATTAATGAAGAGGAAAATTTTCAAAAAGTTACTTAGCTAATGAAAACGAACCATCCTATAAAATTATCATGAAACAAAATGGTGATATAAGAGCAGCCACATACCTGAGCAGCTAATGAAATAAAAATACTAGAAATATGTAAAAAGAACGAAAACTTAAAAAAATAGCAAAAAATAAAATCAACCTACGATAAGTCACATCCGCTAGCTAGATTTGGAAACAACGTTATCATACTTGTTCCTGATGTTAACAAGCCCAAGGTTGACTTAAGAAATATTATTGTACATTATTATTAACATAACAGATGGTCGCTACAAAACTATAAGATAACATGTTTTTTAGCTCTATTAAGGTAATTAACCTGTAATATATTATTTACTCTTTCACTTACCTGCACATCTACCTTACCTTCCACATTCCCTGAAAAGTATTTTCCAAATTAAAAATATATATTTTCTTGTCTTTATACTTTAGTTCCATTGGCCATTGAGTAGTCATTTTTACTAGAGAGTTTATTTTATCGAAAGGAATTTTACATCTGTACACAAACGTTCTTATCTGAAAACTAGTGGTGCAAAACCATTGCACATACTTTCTCATGTACATTTCTCCAATTGCAGCATAGAGTGACAAAAAAATGGCAAAAGTGTTATGTAAATGTAATTTCGTTGTAGACTGAAATTGATGTATTTTAGTATCTGCAGTGCGTTTGATGTCCTCCTATGTATTTTATAATTATCTTGCCTTTCATTTCAGTTTACGAAAAGTGTATTGTACGTCTGCTTGGTTCATTTACACAGTTAAATATTATTCAAGCTTCTTGAAACAGTAAACTAATGTGTAAGTGTAGCAGACACAAATTATTTTACTGCGTCTATACCAAACTTTAAAGTGAAATACCGCTAATGCGGATGAAATGCTTACTGGTCAGAGAAATGCTTACTTGTCAGACAAACGCAGCTTGTCAGAGAAATCGGTCGAAAGTACGACGGATTGGAACGATCTTTTACCTCCTTTGGAAGTGGAATAATTATGGCCCCACGCCATTGAGCAGGGACGGAATGCTCATTCCAAATACAGTTAAATAATTTCAGAAGGAATTGTATGCGTATCTCTGAAAGATGTTTTAGCATCGCGTTAAGTATTTAATCTGGACCAGGGGCTTTATCTTTTAAAGACGCAAGGGCAGAGGTCAGTTCCGTCATAGAGAAAGGAATGTTATATTCCTCATCTCTGACACTGGAGAAAAAACACTTTACCGCGCGAATTTTCTGTTGAAGAAACGATGGAGAAAACCGGAGGAGTTAGAGACTCTTTCGTAGTGCGACGCAAGTTCCTCAGCGATGGCTTCGGGTGATGATTCGAGCTGTCCATTTACATTGAGACCAGGGATGGACTAAGAGGACAAAGTACCTTGAATCTTGCGAACTTTCTGTCATACTGTTAAAATGTTATTGTCACATGCGTACTGTTAAAAAATGTAAATTTGAAACACGAAAACTTGCTTATATTTCTCTCGTCAGACCGATAGTGGAGTATGCGACCGCTTGTTGGGATCCTTATCGGAAGGGACAAATTCAGGACCTCGAACGAGTTCAAAAAAAGGCTCTAAAATTTATTAATCCCGAATCGAATTTAACAGATTGCGTAGTTTTCGAATCGTTAGAAACTCGAAGGAAACGAGCTAGACTAGTAAATTTATACAAAGCTTATAAAAATGAACCCGCTTGGAAATATATATCAGAAAATTTGGAATCATACTCGAATAAGTGGAAAAGACCATTTCTTGAAATTCAAAACTAGGAAACAAAAAACAGACGTTGGAAAATTTTCATTCTTAAACAGAACAATTAGGGATTGGAATTCAATGCCTGCATCGGTTGCGGAGAGGATATCGGGCTCTTCATCTACTCACAAGGTTAGGCAAGTTCTGGAAGATAGTGTGTGGTAGTGTAGTTACAAAGCCAGTTGTTTAGGAATGATGGGTAGGATAGTGATGTGAAGTGATGTAAGAAGGAGGGCAATAGGGGAGTCAGAAAGGAAATAAGTAAAAGTGTGAGTGAAGTGATGTGCACCTAAGTGATTCAAGTGTGTGGGTCGGCTTCCTACGTGTAATTATTAAACATATTTTTTAGAGTTTGGTTCAGTCATTATTTAATTTAGTTTGAATACTTTAATTTAATTTTAAATTACTTTAAATAATTGAATTAAATTTTTAATTGCTTTAATAATTAAATTTCAGATAAATTACTTTAAATAATTAAATTTAAGATAAAAAATTACTTTATTTTTTTAATGAATTAAATTATGAAATTTAGTTTTTAAATGGTATGATATTATATTTTTTAAATACATTTCTCATCTTAGTACTTCTCATATCTTTATTTTAATACTTTTCTTATATTAATATACTCTTATTTTAACACATTCTCATTTTAATTCATGTATGATTTTGTATATCCTCGTTTTATTTTTGTTATTGTTGTATATTGTTGATGTATATTTTATGTATTTAAATTTCTGCTACCGGGCATGACAGCCCAATTGCAGTAATAAATTATTATTATTATACGATTGATGATGAAGTACGGCTTGTAAGAGATGAAATGTAAGCCTTCCAGGAGGACGACTTACTTTCTCGAAGAGTTCACTTTGCTCTGGCTCTACACCTTTTAAACTCAATGAGATTTTCAACAGTTGTTAAGTCGCACTAAAGCTTGTTTTCTATCGCTTACCACCTTTGCGCAATCCGAATTTCACCATAGAACAGGGCAATGCCTTGGATGGATGATTTAGGGATGGCAACATCGGCGGCTTTGAGAACTGCGTTGGTGAAATGGTATACCATAGCATCCACATCGGCGAAAGGCTATTCGCAAAGATTGATGTTGCGTTTAAACATATCCCAGTCTGCTTTTTTCAATATCCACTGAGAGGGGCGTGAAACCAAGGGACAAAAGACGTTGAAATGTATAAGAATCGGGTAGTGGTCACTCCCATACAGATCGTCAAGAACTGTTCAGTCTAAGATTGGGGAAAGTGAGGAACTGCAGGTGGCTAAATCCAGCATCGAGAAAGATCGGGAAGCTGTACAGAAGTGGGTGGAGTGGCCCGTGTTAAGGAGCATTATATCATATATATATTACATTATACATTCCAGCTATCTAACAGTTTTTCAATGATATCACCCTTTGGGCAGTTGTGTGAAGAACCCCACATCGAATTATGGAAATTGAAATCCCCGACGATAAGAAATGGGGAAGGCAACTGGTCCATCAGACCGGCAAGATCTTTCTTCGTGAATGACTGTCCGGGAGGGGGGATATAAATATTACAAACCGTAAATGTAATGGATGGTAGGCTCACCCTCATACATACGATCTGAAAGACGCTTGATATTGAGACTTCTCTGGCATAGACTGTAGCGTCTACGAGCACAGCGACTCCACCGTGTGCCCGTAGGCCGTCTTCTAAGTCCGCCCTATAACAGGTATAACCAAGAGAGAGAAAAGAGTGTTTTGGTAAGGTGTGTTTCCTGAAGTTATACTATTAGAGGAGAACGACGAGACAATAAGAGTTTAAGGTCATCTGAACGGACATGAATGCCATTGAGATTCCAGGAAAGAAGAGCCATGGTCTGGAGTTTATCTGCTCTTTCTGCGATGTTTTGATTTCTTTTTGTTGACGACTACAAAGTCAGATCTAGCTGTGGTCCCCTCCTCGGGAGTGTCGCCGTGATCACTCGCGGACATAACATAAAATATTAAATCATTTTCCGCGAAAAAGATGGTAAGAACATTTATTTTTATTAGCATCTACTAATGTGAAATATGTATGGAGGCATTCGCATTTGACATTGCATTACTTTAATGAAAACATGAACTTATTTCCTTCGCTGTAGTACATCGCTTAAATAAAACTTGTTTTCAAATATGTTATTTATTAATTATTTTATTTTATACTTTTTAGTATTAGAATTTTTTTATTTATTTGTCATAATAATTAATCGTGCTTGTTCATTTGTAATACTTAAAATACCTTTTAAACACAAACTTGTATTAATATAAATGAATAGCATAAATGACATGGCATCCGTGAGATACACCTTCCGATAGCATAAACATCTTTTGAGAAACGATCGTAAGGATAAGATAAGAAGTTAAAATGAAAAGCGTAAATTATGCAATGCGTTATACTTATTTGTATGAGAGAGACGAATTGTATTTCAGGGAAAGTTTCTCGGAAGTAATTCGCCGCAAGTTATCTTGGAATAAAATCGTTATTTAAAAAATCTTTTTAAAAGTTTTTATTTGAAATAGACATAATATTCATCAGAGGGTTTATGTATGTGCACCAAATTTCATTTCAATCGGTTGAGGGGAAGTGGTTTAAACTTCAGTTGCGAGATTTAGCCCAAACATGCAAACTAACAAGTGAAGTTAAATAAAAGCTTGTAAAAAGTAGTTGCAAACTGCGCATGATTAAGTGGGTGATAACAAACTAAGTTACTCTCCGGAAAAAAAAACAAGGGATCGTCCCATCAATTCCGAGCAAGGGTCGAAGGGCAGTGGCGGATATAATATTTATAAAAAATATTTAATAAAATACATAGTTATCCATTCCAAAATGAATCGTAGACATAATGTGTAGTGAAAATTCCAGATAAATAATAAGAAAAGTTTTAAATGACATTACCGCCTATGGAAAATCCGCCAGTACCCGTAGAAAAACCGGAGAAAAACCGGGGCATGGATGAGGCTACAGAGATAATGATACAACCGGGCCAAAGTTGCGTACAGATTGAAATAAACTATAATAAATAAAAAGGATCAAAACAACATGCATGAGAATGTCGTGACGAAGCATAAGAGAAATTAACAACACTTACATCACTCGAAATCATATGGAAAACAATATTTATTGATAAATCGAATCTCTCACTAACTTCCTTTGTCAAAATCAGTATATTCTTTCACAATATAGAAGAAATAGTGCATTAGAAAACTTTTAACAGAGGATTTGAAGGAATTCAATTTATCAATATCTTTTATATATTTAGGAAGGGAATTATTCAAAATTATTTCTGAATGATACGACCCTTTTTGTCAAAGTGTGGTTGACACGCCAGGAGGATGCATATTAGAATTATTACGAGTGTTGTGCTCGTGAACATTACTGTTTCTAATAAAGCAGGGGATGGGATTTTAATACTTCTTTCTTATCAAACACGACTACTTCATAAATATATATGCATGGGAGAGGGAGAATATATAATTCTCTAAATAAAGGTTTACATGAATTTTTGGGGTGAGATTTACAGATAATACGAACTATCCTCTTTTGGATTCGGAAAGTTTGAATGCTCTGAACGGATTGGCCTCAAAAGACAATGCCGCATCGTAAATGAAAATCAACATTCGGAATGCATAACACAATTTGCTTAGTCTAGAATTTAGATTATCAACGTGACAATTTCATTTGAGGTTGTCCTGAATATGGAGCCCTAAAAAAGAGGTGACCAAGGAAGGTCAGGAAAGAGAAAGGAAGGGTCCCGGCACAAGTAAATGGAAGCAATGCCAGACTCAGCTCGGGGCCCCGTGTTTGCCAAACACGTACTTACTAGATGTAAGTCCCCTGGAGGGAAAGATGAAACGACCCATAGTAGCGGCCTTATGGCTACTACTCACACCGCATTCTTCTTGAAGGTCATGAAACTGAGCTGCATGAAACTTTTTCTGTCGCATCTCGAAATATTTTGAGTAATAATGACAAAAATCGCAACATTTTGAAATAAATTGAAGTGCAATACCAAAAAAATCATCCCCAATTTTTAAAAGTAAATGTTAATAGTTTTAATTTAAACAATTTTTTTTCAAATTTATTGTTTATTTAAATTTGTATTCGTGTAGCAGGGTTTCAAAATAGTAGATCGAGACACAATCTAGGTTAATAAAATTAAATTGGAATTCTGTTTTTCTTTCTTCTGAGTTGAGAAATGATTTGAAGTTAACGCAATTAAGAATTACAAATTTATTACAAGAAACATTGCAAACGCACTTAAAATAATATTTCATTTACATATATTTACTTGGTATGTTTTAGCAGCATTTTGTAAGTTTTTTAAATTGTCTGTCATGATTGATGCAAAAGCAGCATCCAAAACTTTGAGTGGTAACCATCCTTTGAGGTTAGTATCTAAGTACCATTCTACTCTTGATTTCTCTGGTTCTTCCGGCACAGGGCGAATGATGTAGCATCCAGACCGTGTTTCTCCCCTGTAAATACAAAGCGTAATGTAATTGTAGTTTCACCTTACAACAACAAATCTCGGGAAAACAAGCGTGGATATCGCGTACTAAGAAATCTTATTGTCCGCGAAGTAGACACTAAATCGAAGTACTTTTATTCTGTATCATTTTATTCACACATTACCATTTCTTTTGGTGTATTTTGAAAATTTTCGAGATTGAGTGAAAAACAAAGTTTTACAAACATTTGAAATACAATCAGATAATTTTGGAAAACACAAATGTTACATGCTCGGTTAATAATCTTATCATTGTGGTAAATAGTATTGATGGCACGTGACGGGGGTATTACACCAGCGGAGGTACGATTTTTTTCGTTTTTTAGTCTATAGTACAGTGACCGTCTTGTCTTTAAAGGAGTCATTACAAGGCTCATAATAACAAATTCAATTCAAAATAACACTTTACCTCCGCGTCGCGTTCTCCTGTCTTGTCTTCCTTCTTCCAATTATACCCTTAGATCTTGTATAATTGTATCCGTTAACATTCCGACCTGTGTTACAAAATCCCAAAATTCCAGGTACTTTTCCTTTGTCTTTATTTTTCCTTCCGGATCGTCCAATTCAAAATCTTCCATCTTCCTCATGAAAGCCAGATAGTGAGCTCGCTCTTCCCTGTAAAGTATGCAGCCCCACAACTGATGATCCCGTGTTTTCGCCGACTCCACACACACACACACACAAGTCCGCTGCTCCTTCAACCCTCGTTCCTGCAGATATGCATTGAGCGGAGGTAGGATGTAGCTACTAATGGATTGCTAAAATCATACAAATTTTGCTCTAAATACCATTTTATGTTGTTTCACTTCAATAATGCCAGGGGTGGCCATTAACTTAGGGAGCCGCAAATTTCTAAGGCTCTTTCGAAGCGATCCTCATTGTTCGTAGACTCGTTTCACTCAATGAAGACGCATTTTTTATTTTGTAAATGAAGAAACGTTTATTTTTTATTGTACACATAACATTATTGTACTGTCAAAAAGAAAATAGTGCATGAAGAGCGTTGCCCAGTCGTTGCGAAAGGTATGTTGTGGCTTTGGGCAGATATTTCATTTATACATATTTTTTAAACATGTGTTATTTGTACTATTATCTTGATTTCAAGATCCGTATGCTTGAGCCACGTTGTGGCCACGTGTGTTCTCTGCCAGGAATGTCAACGGGAGCACGTAGGGACATCACGGAGCACGGCGTGCTCAGGTAGGGCAAGCTACGCGTGCACGGCGTGCTCAGGCTTCAACTAAGGGTTGGCCAGTAAGTTATCATATAGGGACGGAAAAGATCATGAAGAAATTTGAGAGCAAATGAACCTATGGCTTTCTGTGTGATGATGTAGTGAACAGAGGTAATAAACTTAGTTTACTATGTGTGAAACTGATTAAAAAGAATACTATAAATGGCATTACCAAGTGCGCCACAAAAAAAGTGTAATACATTTTTATTTACCTTTTTCTTTATTACGATTTTCGTTGCTTATTCCTAGTTCTAATTTTGTATTCAGTTTTGTTCATAACCAAAACTGAAATATACTGCATTGCCATCAGAAATTTTCTTTGACGCTACCACAAACTCAGTAGATTCATTACGCGGAAGCCAAGAAAGGAATTTAACACCTTCTTGCTATCAGATAACATAAGTCGTTATAGCGATTTATATCTTTGGGCACGTGGAGGAACGCAACTCTGCTTGCGTGCCGTTCTCTTGGCATCCCTGTTCTACACTATACTTTTTTTAAATTTTACTTGACTGTTTACAGCCTCCTTGTCTGTGTTGCCTGTGCAATACTAGGATATAATTTTATTATTTACTCTTATTGCGTTTTAGATGTTAACACAACACAAATCCGCATTAAGCGTATCCGTCCCCGCCACGAGGCGTGTGTATATATGTTCTCTGGTCTATATGTCTCTCGTAGTGCTCCTATTTTGTTAACATACTCACCGAAAATTTTCGTATTTTCCATATTCTTGTATATAACTCGCACTTTCTTGTGCATGTAATGGAAAATCCCACAGATGTTGCGGTGTCTCTTTTTCCTCTTCACATGGACAATTTCCTTTTTCTTTTAATCATAACCTTGTTAGGTAACTTCCGAAATCCTCATGTCCAGACATAAATTCTACCATTACCCTAGGAGGTTCAAATGATTTCTTGTTTTTTTGTGCATATTTTACATCCGGCATATATTGATATGTTTGCCGTCCTTTGTCACTATTCCCCCACATAATCTGCCATGCTTCTAGTAGGAATTCTGTTATTCTTACCTTTGCCTTTCTATTTGTTACTTCTAGTTTTTGATCATTTAATATTGTTTGTCCTCTCTTTTTTAGTAGGTACAAACAATTCATCTTTTGTATGTGTAAATCCTATCGTAGAATTCCATTCTACGATAGATTCTTCGGACGATACTGTCCTGTAACATCCTGTTATTGGTAACAAACATTTTCTCTCTATTGTCTTCAAACTGAAACATATATTTACAATTTTTGCCGCCCATACTATATTACTATACGCTATTGCTTGTCTTTAGAGTTTATTGTTAAATTTTCGTCTCACGCTATATTAAATCCACTCATAAATATTTTTAATAGTTCTTTATCAGAAGGGGTGTTTCCTAACATATTTAAGAGAGCTAAAGTGAAACCTTTACACAAGAAAGGAAACAAACTTAATATTGGAAATTACCGATCAACAAGAAAAATTATTCTAAAAGCGTCTTCTAGATTTTTTATCAAAAAATAACATTCTTTCTTACCAACGCGGATTTAGGAAATCCTTTTCCACTACAAGTGCCATATTTTCTTTCTTAAACAATGTTACCACATCTCTTGACTGTGGAGAAAATCCCCTCGGTGTTTTTCTTGATTCATCCAAAGCATTCGATGTCATCGATCACGAAATTCTCCTTTCCAAATTGCATTCTTTAGGCATTCGTGGACTTCCACATCAATGGCTAACTTCTTATTTAAAAGATAGATATCAACAGGTCGAAATATCCTATACTAAAAATAAAATACTT
>NNCF01128850.1:205345-302584 GCA_002313205.1 Laupala kohalensis | reverse complement strand
CTTTACACGAAACAGTCTCGTTCACGAACACAATACTCGCAATAGTAGTAATATTCATCGCCCTAGAGTGTCAACCACTCTTTGCCAAAATGGATCTTATCATTCGGGAATCGTTCTATATAATTCCCTGCCCATGAATATAAAAGATATTATGCAATTGAATCTCTTCAAATCCGCGGTTAAAAACTACCTCGTGCACCAGTGCTTCTACACTGTAAAATAATTTATTGATTTTAATAAAAGTTAAATCCGTCTTGTACTTTATCATGCCATTGCTGTAGTACTTTTAAAATAACTTATGAGAATTTCAAGACTATTTTCTTGCACGATTGTTGTGTCTAATGATTCATATTAATTTAGTTTTATGTGTACTCAACTTTGGCACGGTTGTGAACATTAATTCTGTAGCCTTATCCTCGCCCGGGTTTTGCTCCGGTTTTCCTTCGGGTAGAGGAGGATTTCTTATACAGGTTCTCTAGGATTTGTCTAGGGGCGTTTTTATTGTAACAATAAATCGTGAATTTAATGTTATTTCAATTCTTATGATTTTTTAACACTATGCTGAATACAATCTATAGTTCGATAATAATTTGTTCATGTAAAACAATTTTTTTGTGTTAAATTACAAACATATTGACATTCTGTTAGTATTATAACTCGTAGCTAACTTTTTATCATATCTAGGAATTTTTGCTTGAATTTTTGAATCCGACTCTGCCTCAGGGTACTTGATCGGAGTTGATGGGAAGTTCCCTTGTTTGTTTCCGTAGAGTAAATTAGTTTATTGTCCTCTACGGAGTCACAGGCAGTTTGTACTGCTTTCTGACAATAAATTTATTTAATATTTAGATGAATGGTATAGAACACATCAAGGAAAAACATACAAATATTTAATATAAAATATATAAATACACTATTATAGTGTAGGATGACGTATTTAACTGAAAAATAGAAAGTTTGAACTTAAAGTAGAAAGAAAATTATTGTCAACCGAAAAGTATTTATTTACTTATTTATTTGGGCAAATGTCGAAAGCCGTTTTGGAAAATAAATATTTTTCGGTTGACAGTAACTTTCTATTATAAATTTAAAAAATTCCCAACGACCACTGATTGTCATTTTCGTTCTTCATGTTCTCTTTCTTTTCTTCATTTATTATGAATCTCAACAACCCAATGGATAAAAAACTTAAAATGAGAATATTCGTCTTCGGTGACGGAAACTACCATCTTCAGCAAATGCTCTCAAATGGAGGTTAAACACGAGCGATATATTCGACAGATTTTACGTAATTCCGAAACATCATCGCTCACGGATAAATCTCTCGAAATCAAGCGATCAATCGTTCCAAGCAACACACATGAGCAGATAAATTACTCCAAACTTTCTCCCTTAACGATTTAGCTGTGTGAGGGAGGTCGGCACAATTTATCACTTGAGCAATTTTTCTGCCGATAAATCGGTAACGTTTTATCGCCAGCAATAAATCGCGCCATATGTATCCACCTTTTGACTTTTGAATGATAAGATAAATTAAGTTTTTTTGGGGCAGAAAGCGTTATCCTTTGTCTTATCCATTTATTGTACTTGTTCACTTTAACTTACTTGCGTTTTATGGGAAGGCTAGAGTTGTAATACTCAAAGAATATTGGAAAAAACATTGAATTTATGTTTTTACATTTATACACGTCGTCCCAAGTTTCCTGTTGTAAAAATGAAAAACAAGTTTTTCTTTTACTGTTTTGAAATCTTGTAGAAGATTTTAAGTGGGATTAATTTATCTTAAATAGTCAATGAGTGGTCGCTGTATCTCGCGTTAAATATTTGAGAAGTGTAATAGTTTTCTGTTGACAATTATCTGGTCTAGCAATGTTGGAGATGAACCGGAGACGCGACTGGGGTCGATTATTGTAGTGACAAAATTGAAGGATCTGATGAGATTATTGAAACGATTCGTGTGATTGTGCGCGGAATCATATTCACTGAGGAAATCGACATTGAAATCGTCGCAGATATCAAAAAGGGGGTTGGTGGGGGAGGGGTATGTGCGCTAGCTCACCAAAACCTATCTTATGTAAAGAGATGGAATGTGTTTTGGGTCGAACCAGGTGACAGTAATCGGAAGGACGGCGAAACTTCATATGGTCCAACCGCTGTTTGTATTGTTGTTCACCTCCTGCAGTGCACTGATACAGGTATTGATATATTTCAGTGTCTTCTGGAGGTGACCTTTAAATGCGATGGTACCTATTGTTGTGATGTAGTTGATAATGTACAACAAAAACAGATGCGAACCAAGAAAGGAGACAGTTAGTAATAAATCGGACGTTTCTAAACATAATTAATTATTACAATGAAATGAGAATTTTAGATAAAATTATTCAAATATTTTAGCGCACTGATTTTAGAGAAACGAATTCAAACAAATATTTAAAGGAATACTTTAACAATGGTATTTTGATACCTACAGAAATTAAAAGAAATACTTGAAACAAATTGGTAATATTTACCTTTATGCTCCCAGAAAATATAAATGATGATCTTGCCCTACACTTAACAGGTCTTAGAATAACAAGAATAATAGAAAAACATATCTAATAAGAATTTTTTCATTTTTCTCAACACCTAGATTCTCGGCTATCTGACCATTACTTAAGTTTTGATGTCCTCTTTTATTTCAATCTCTAATATATTATCTTGATCTTCTAATTTTTTCCGTCTTTTCCACGAGGAGGTAGTGAAACTTCTATTATTCATTTTCGCTGCAGCCCATATTGATTATATCTTATTTACATATTCCATATACTCAATGTACAATTCCTTCGTCATAATTAATAATTCCTAATCGTTTCTTCCAAATATCCCGCGCCGCCGCAATACCCCATATACTCTTTCCTCGTTTGCCACTTCACAGTCGTGTATAATATGCTCTACATTTTCAACTCCTTTTGCGCACAGACATATATCGTTGTCGCATACATTTTTCTTCCAGAAAGCATTAAAATATTCATGCCCCGTTAGATTCGGTTACCCTTCATGATATGGAAAAACTCTTTTGTTTTAACGGGTGTAATTTCTTCCGGAATAAACTTGTATGTAAATCGTCAGGTGTTTGCCATATTTCATCTAATGCCCCAGCTCCGCCCCAATTCCTTCCCGATCTTCTTCCATCCTTTTGTCTTATCTGATATTTTTACTCCGTCTATTTGCACTTCCTTCCCGTCTGACGTGATAACGCAACATATGCTTGTCCAGCTCGAGATCTACGGGAAAAGTTCCTAAGAATACCGGTATATCCATAATCGAAACACTACGGTACACCTCACTCCAATGAATCAGACATTGGCGCTGGTAACTACTAAGTTTTTTATCGGTATGTTCAGTTTTGCCTTCTCTAATCAAACTGAACCGCAGTAAGTTAAAACTGGTAACATCGCTCCCTTATAAAGTTGTAAAATTACTATCGAAAACCTCGTTTCTCCCTTGCGTGACAATATAAAAATTTACCTTATTTATTTCACCTGTCTGGTCTTTTCTGATTTTCTTCCAAACTACTTTCCCATTATTTATCCTCGGCTCAACCTGTTGCTCTCTACCTTATTTTTCTATTCTGTAGTAAATTGTCTTGTGATCGCGTTCAATCACATCCTCTATCCGCCACATCGTCGCTGTTGTTCTCTTTATTATAGTCTGGAGGGTAATGTCTATAATTGAAGATCCGTTATCTGTCTCAACCGTTGGTATTCCATAAGTATTGCTTAAGTCTTGCTCAAATATAAAACTTTCTTATTCTTTTACCCTTTTGTTGTCTAGTTTGTCCCCCACATTTGCGAGTGCCCATTAGTGTTCTCTTCCAAGGTAATAATTTTCCTAATCTCTTGTTTCCTCCTGAATTATCTTTCTCTTTTCTAAATACTCACGTGCTTTTACTCACGTACTGTACGTATATTTTCACAATTAGTATTCTTATATTTCTATTAGCAATTCGTTACACCTGTATACATTATGACAAATAATTAGTTTTAGTCTTTCCGACTCGTAAAAGAAATATGAAAGCCCTATTGTCGGAATTTTAAAGAATTCGGAAATGGATGTTGTCTGGCTGCGAGATGTGAGTAGGATGGCCAGTTGGTTTTAGGAATATAAAAGGGTGTCTGGTGTGCCCTGACACATGACACAATTGAAATATACTGGTTAGGAAAACATTTTCAGGCGAAGTTTAAAACAAAATAAAATTTAAGTGTTATTGTGGAGGCCTGTGTTTGGAGTCGGAGAAGGAATTTAAGAGAAAGAGACGCGAAATTAGCTGTCTTCAATATTTGAAGTGTGTGGAAAAATAATAAACAATTCTTGAAGGGATTGTTACGTTAGCTTCATCGGTTCGAAGGAACGTGCTCTAGTCAGTTTGAGGGGTGACATTAGTGTCACGAGGCGAAATATGAATTTTGGGGGTAGACCTCTGGTTAGAAACTACTTGAAAGACACAGTGATACTTTGTTTCGCAGAACTCAGAAGAAGGGCAAGATAGGCCTTGTATAAATAACATTTGTCTTGAACCCAATTAGAAATTTCATGCCGGCGAGCGATATTCGGCAGCGTAGTGGAAAAATGTGTTGGTGAGATCTACCAGACCTTTCAAAATGAATTGGCGTTGATCGGAATGCAGAGGATAAAATTTTGTGATCCAAGTTGAATAAAGTTACGAGAAAAAAAATGTCACAAGGTAATGAAAATTTCGGGATAATAACCCGATGGGAGAAGCGTGATAAAAAAAAGCGGGAGCATTAACAAATACTGCTATTGGCTGAGAATCGACCTACGTCTCTTCGTGACTAACCTATCGGAGGTACCTCACATGCAACAGGAACTGATCGGTATTGGAGGACAAAGATCATGACGTCAGAAAAAGGTGGAGTTAATTTCTAAGTTTTTGGGACTCCGGTGGGGAAGACTAGTATAAAAGAACGAACGCAGCAGGAACACGCTCTTAAGCTTATTACTCTTATGCTTATTCTTATTCAGGTGTTTAGCTGATGAGAATTCTTATTCTGATGTTCGACTTTTTTCGCTTGTTTAAAGTTCGGTCTCGTTTGTTAATGACAAGGTCAGTACTCTGATTGTTGAAATATCAGACTTAACTTTCGCGAGCGAGGAACTTTTTCTTTGGAACATGAACAATTCACGATTTTGTTGACTTGTTGTTCGGTATTATGTGTCATTACGAACACTTCACACGTTGATCATTCGGCTTGAGTTGATTACAACTTTAATGAACTTTGAAATTTTGAACCTACACAGTTGATCAGTTATAAGTTTTGGCAGCCGGCGTGCTACGAGCCTTTGATTAGAATTCGAACAAGCAACACTTCATCGATTATGAACTTTGATAAATGCCATCAAGTGCGGTGTCTTCGTAAATGGGAACCGAAGGAAGGTGGGCAGTTCATCCTTTGTGCTGCACGTATGGTTGCCTGCCTCCAACTCTGATGACTGGGAGAACTGTGAAGGCTTGGCGGTAACCATGAATGGTATGGTCTGAGAAGGGACGTGCTGGTCTTATACTACTTCATTGTGGCCACTGATGTATCATTGATGTACCATTACAATCTTGAAGTACCATTGTAAGGTAAATTGCTGACTCGCTGCGTCCAGTATTTTGTGTATTATTCGCTGCGAGAAGAATCAGTGAATTGAACTGTGTTTATGTTATTCGTCCTAGACTCTCGTGGCAATCAATAACATTAATTGATAAGGCCATGGAAGAAAAACATTGTTAGTAGAAAAATCACACTCTCAATTGTATAACTTAAAAATTCTGATGACTGGAACAATTGTGTAGCCAGTATTATATATTGTTTTAAAGAGAGTAATCAAGCATTATGTATTGTAATTGTGATTTTGGGGGAATATTTAAAGGGTATATGTTGAGGAAGTGCTTGCGTGTGAAATGTTAGTGAGTAAGTCAAATGTGTAATTTGATATAATAAATAATTAAGATCAATTTTACAGTGTTGTGTTTCCTTCTCGAAGGACGAGGTATATTTTACGATCTATTAAATGGGCCGAACCCTATATGCCCTGGTTGTTTTTGTAGTTAGCAGTCTGGGGAATCTGACTTCAATGAGTCAGGTAAGTGCTAATGAGAGACTGCTTATTAAATCTTGCTATTATATTTTTGTTATAATATTTAGATCTGTGTTCTTTCAGTTTGATTAATGTGTTGCATATAAGTGTCGCCAATTTTCCTCCCAGCATGTGGATCGTCTTAATTCGTAATGGTATGTACAGTAGCCTGCCGTATTTTGTGTATGGTTCCTGTAGCAAGCATACATCATCCTCATTTTCACCGATTTACTAAGTCCATCGTTTCCTTAATACTCTCTCGTAGATTCTTCTGTACAGTATTAATCGCCATGTTGTATTCTACATTTAAAAATGAACAAATTCTATTAAACCAATACCTACAATTCGGCAATACTTACACTACTGTCAGTCTCTGACCTTCCCTTTACAGTTTATGCTTAATTCTTGTTGTGATTACAGTCTTGGGAATGATACCCCATCTCACTACATTTACCAGCTTTGTCTCTACAGTTCTTCGCTACGTGCCCGAAGTAATGACAAGCGGAATCGCAGTGGGTCAATGTATTCCTGTACCGTATGAGACTGCATGGAAATTGACGTATAATTTCCCCCTCTCTATTACTTTGTTATTAAGTCCTCCTCTCATCTTAATTACCCAATTATTTGTTCCCTAGTCCTTACCAAATCTCTTTATTACTTACAGGCAATCTTTTCCCGTTCCCCCATTTTGCTTCTCTCACAGACAGATGAATTCTGTTTCCTAAGTCTCTTGCCCGTTATAAATTTATACTTTAGGGTTATTTCGCTTTATTTCTTCCTCTTTTTACTTATCAACTGTCTCATTTTCTCCAAAGCATCTCCATCCTCTACACGCATCAATAGCTTATCGCAGCGTGTATCTTTCCACCCTTCGACGTTTACAGATCGTTCCTCCCGTTCCATAAGCATATTGAATGCGTTTCTCCTAATTTAATATTTGCATTCTCCTGTGCCTTGCCCATTATTACGACTTTCATTTCGTATTGCGTGCTGCCCTTACCCACATAATTTTCTTGCATAAGTTTCCTTAAATTTGCTTCTCTTGCTCATGATTCGCCTCCAGTTATTCCTATTTCAACCATCCCTATCTGCAATTCGCTAGCATATGGTTTATTTCCTTTCTGACATCCAAGGTATTCTTGTGAATTGTCTCCTTTAGTTCTATTACACCCTCTTCTATCTTTTGTTCAGGCACGTTCTACCGTTCATCTATTACCCCAATTATCCTCTCCTCAAATTGACCTAAACCATATGTTTCTATTTGTTGGTAACTTACCCTCTCCTGTGCTCCTGTTGCGGTCGTAGTTTGTGCCAAATCATCTATTAGTTCCCGTAACTGATCATTTTCCTTTCTCAACTTTTGTGTACTCTTCCAAATTTCTTTAACACCGTACTTTATCTGCCGATGTATCTTCCCCGGTAGCCTTTCAATCCTTTCATCGTCGAACAATTCTAAAAACTTGTCATTACTCTACAACTCTTCTTCTCTTTCTCTCCTTTCTTATTTTCTCCTTTCTTAACCCGCCGCGTCCTAAGGGAAACAATATACTCTTTTCGTACAATTTTCGCTTGTACTATTAATTCCACGTGGTGTTACCCTACTAACATCCTCCAACCCAGGTATCGGTAATTTTTTTATGGAGTACCCTGTCTCTTCTACTCGCTACCTGCTCTTCCATAGCGTCCAACTCTGCCGAATATTTTACCACTTGCTACACATTAGTACTGAAAGGTGTCTCATCAATCACATGTATCTTTAACCGTGATTATCTTCTCCCCAGTGCAAATTTCCACTAGCCACGTGGTTAGACGAAATGCTGGTTCCAACGACACACGTCCCAATACTATCGAACGTTTCGTTCTAAAATTATTAGAGAGAATTGTAAATTGCACATTTCCCTGACACGTGAACTTGCACCCAATTACACAATGATTTGCCCTTTGGCACACATATCGTACTTACATAGGGTGTGAATGTTAAGCCCCTGCACCCTCCCGCTAAATTTGGTGTACGTATCCTTACCGGTTCTGACACAAAGGACAAAATTCCACGTCATGAGATTGGTAATGCTGAGATTTCACAGTTTATAGTGTGTTACTAAGGTACCCTCTATATGGTCGTGCATGTAAATTCGTATAATCTATATTTTTTACTATATTTGAAGCCACTGTGCTACTTCATTGCGTTTCTTTTTGTTAAAAGCTGGTTTTACGGTATATCTAAATACTTCCTGAGACAACTCGTTCCAGCGCATAAATATCTTATTATCTGCGTTTTTATATACACGTTTCGTCTACAAAATGCGTACAATAAACATTTGAAAATTGATATCTCCAGTATTATCCAGGTGTTTGGACCCAAATTTCTTGGAGCACCCCTCTCATCTATTCTCTTGATGATGTATACATTAAAACACCACACATTCTCCTAAAAGATCATGTTTCCAAGAATCATAGGTGATGTTTCTTGGGCGCCAATATATACAGAAATTTATTATATTAATAATTCGTTCCCTATGGACCAAATCGCTTCAAATTTTTACATACACACTGCGGAAACATATCTCTTCTGATCGTACATAGATTTACAGCAGCAGCAGAGCCGCCAATATCAAATCTATGCACTCTTTACACACGGTCATTAGCTTTCATACCCATAAACAAATCCAAAACGTTAATAAGAGATTAAATTTACCAAAAAATATTGCATTTCATATGATTTCCGATTATGTAAGTGATATTCATTTCTCTTATACTTTGTCACGCCACTGTTATAGTACTGTACATACTGATTAAATTCCTTTTTTCATGCATGTGTTTTTATACTTATGTATATTAGTTCATTTCTAACTGTACGCAACTTTGGCACGGTTGGGTAGTGGTGGATTGTCCATAGACGGGAACGTCATTTAATCCTTTTGGTATAATTAATTTCGAATTTTGAATGCACATTATACCTACGATTCATTTTGGAATAATAAATTGATAACAGTACGTAGTTGATAAAAGTATTAAATCCGTGTCGATGGAATACTTTTTCTGAGACAACTTTGCCTTTCCACATGAAACAAGATGATTTTAAAGACATTCTACGAATAAACAATGTTAAGAGTAAACTCAAAAACTTTCATCTATTTACGCGTTGTTTACAAGTAACAATGCCACCAACATTAATACGTAAAAAAACCACGTTGCCGCGAATAAAGTGTAAATAACACGCATTATTTTAGTTTGTATTAATGGTTTAATACATGTGACATATCCCAAGTAATCCAATAAGTTTTAAATAAGTACTATTGTAATAGTGTGATATCTTACGGCGTAGTTTAAATTTAATTTTTTTTCTTCTGTAAATTACAATTCAGGCACAGTCACATTAAAAGTTTGAAATTTTGAATGAATTTTTATCATTCACGACCAAACATACTCATTTAAAATGTTGAAACACTTCTATTTTGAAACAAATTTGACTATATGAGTGGGTAATCTAATTTTAATATGCCATAATAGTGAAGTTCATGAACTACGTGAAGTCCATTTTTGACAAGATCTTAACTGAAGTACTACCTTAAACAATAGAAATTATTTAAAAACGAAAACGATCTTTAATATAACTTTTGATCATTTTTCCATAAACATCAAAAAACAATTCGCAAAAAAAGAATTACAAGTGTAGTGTAATTTCATGCTTTGTATGGGCCCACAATGAAAAATATTCATAGTATCCCCCCAAATTTTAAAGACGTTCTGGTCATATCTGTGCTGTGAGGAACATTTCGAAGTGATTTTCTCACCTGATGTGTGTGTCAGCAGGTGGCGCTATGTAGTGTGGGACGGAGGCCATGGCCAAAACTAGCGCTCCTGCTCTTTCTGCCCATCGCGTGAGCATCACGAAGTCCCTCCGCGCCACTAGACCTCCCAAGCGCTCTGCTGTCACTTGGTAGGACACGTGCGTCTGCTCGTCTATGTGCTGTGGACAAAAGAATCTCTTTAATGTGTTCATCTTAACTTTCATTTACAATGTTAGTCATGAAATTAATTTAAAACGTATTTCGAATTTCACCGTTAGAAAAAATGGTTTGTTATTGGACAAAATATCAAAATAATAACTAAGCAATAGTTCTGAATTACATCTTGTATATATGTTTACCCTAAAACAGTTGAAAATTGGCTGAGAATAATGTTTCAGAATAGATAGTATATTAAAACGTAAACCGCCCTTTTTAGTTTTTTGTTTCTTACTCCCATTTCTTCCGTATTTAGGGAAATCCCTAACAGAACTCGGTAACTTTGAAAAGTATTTGGACGAAGAGAGAGAAAGCAGAATGTGATTGTGTGAAGGTGACGGGACAGCTGAACATATGTTATGGGATTGTAAGAAATATGGACAAGAAAGGGTAAGATATGTAAGGAACTTGAAAAAGGAAAGGATATGGAATTCACGGAGTGAAAATTGACAAAAGAAGGATTTGAAAGGTTCATGGAGTATGTGAATAAGATAGAAACGATAGGATATATATAGAAGAAAGAGGAGTGAAGAAGAGAGGACAGAACAAAGAGTGAGACTACAATATATGAAACGACATGTGTAACATTAGAACCAAGACAGTGTATAGGTTTGTGAATTGTTATTTTTACGCCTTTCACTGAGCCATTGAGGTGCTTACCCGGATGCCGCAAAGGAGGAAAGGGTAGTGACAACCGCTATGCTTATCCATTCATTGTGTTATTGTGGATTGAGAAACTGGATAAGAATGCCATTGAAGAATGTCGGCGGAAGCGTGTGACTAGCGCTTATCTCTCCCTTTGTCTTATACTATTTCTAGTAAGTGCATTTACTCGCCAGATTTGACCGAGGCGAGGCCCCTTAAGGAATGTTGGCTGTATTATACCTAAACTAACCATTAATTTGATATTACTATGCGGCAACTCATTTTTATCGCATATAGCACGAAAATTGTTTGTGAGGCTTTACGGCTCGTCAACATCGAGGTCATTAGGGTCCTAAAAACTTGTACAGGTAGGGAAAATGCAGTTATGCACTAGGGAGAACCAACATGACTCCCCGCGTGTGGGACTCTCCGAATGACTCAACCATACCCACTAAAAACCCTCCTGAATTAAAACTCAAAACTCAAATATCAACATATCTCAAAACATTACATACATTATTTAAAAAAGAAGCAAGAGGAAAATGAAAGACACCCTTGCGTCGGGATCGAAAAGAAGAAGAGGAGACCAAGGAAGGTCAGGAAAGAGAAAGGAAGGAGCCTAGCACAAGTAAGTGGAAGTAGTGCCAGACTCAGCTCGAGGCCCCGTGTTTGCCAAATACATACTTACTAGATGTAAGTCCCGCGGGGGCATACTAACTCGTGNGGGGGGGGGGAGGGTAAATAGACTTTGAGAAGACAATTTGTTGCTACCTCGGTATAAATACGGGCTGGTAGTGTTTGTAGACGTTCAAGGTGCATTTGATAATGTCAGATGGGGAGAAGTTCTTGCAACAACAATAGACTTGAATATGCCAGGTCGATTAATAGACTTGTTGAAATCTTTCTTAACGGAACGACATACAATGCTTACATTAGGAGGGGAAACAACAAAGAAANGACTTGTTGAAATCTTTCTTAACGGAACGACATACAATGCTTACATTAGGAGGGGAAACAACAAAGAACGACATTCTAGAGGGTGTTCCCAGGACTCATCTTTATCACCTTTGCCATGGAATTTGTATATGAACAATATACTAAGGACAAGAAAACCGTGTTTACGTTGTAGCATATCCGGACGATATATGTCTATTTGTAGAAGGGCAAAGCCGCCGAGAGATAGAAGCGAAAGGTAATTGTGCTATGAAGCTATGTGAAGAGCTTATGGAACAGAAAGGATTGAAATTAACACAAGAAAAAACTAATGGTATGTATTTTGGAAACAACAATAGAAAACGCCGAAATCCAATAATTAAACTAGGAGGAAAAAGCATCAAAATTATGCGTATTAATAAATACTTCAGGTATTATTTTGGATGATGGTTTGACTTTTCGGGAACACAAAATATATAACTGAAAAAGCAAAAAAAAGTACATTATACTTTACTGCGGGTAGGATACAATAACAAAAATCTACCACAAGAGTTAGTTAAATTATATAAAGGAGGAATCAGGCCCGTAATAAGTTATGCAGCAAATGTGTGGGCGGTGAAACTGACAAATATACACATGGAAAGACTATTACGTTCCACACAACGGAGATGTTTAGTCCGGTTAAGTCGGTGCTACAACACAGTAGCGACAGCAAGTACAGAGGTGCTTTTAGGAGTATTCAATTTCAATAGGGCGCTTTATTTACAAAACATATTATTTATGTACAAATGTGTGGCGAGGTTTCTTGCCTGTACGCCTTTAAAATGCCCTTCTAGGAGTAATGCCAAAAGACATTCGAATGCATAAAATGAGGTTGCGTTATTGGCTAAGAAAAACGGAAGTAATAACGACACAAGAATAACCAAGGACTCATCGGATTCACCCCGGTGTGGTATGATTTTGATATACGTGAATACGTATCTACAGTATTATTTCCGTAAAATTAGTGTTCAATTATTTCACAGAAACAAAAATTGAAATCTTAAATCGTCAGTTTCGGATTAGTTTTCTTGCAATGAAACATTTCTGTTCCTCATATTTATCGTTTGATTACATTATCCTCGCACCTGTCACTGACTGTTCTTGTGTTATAAAATATTATAGTAAAGAACCTAATATGCAACTCAGGTTGTCCTCCTGGTACACCTGGCCAGAACTCCGTGTCTCGTATCGTCTCTTCATAAATACCTTACATTTCATAGATATCTCAATTTGAGATCGTCTCAGAATTATTGCCAGGTGTTTATTATCTTTTGAAACTATATTAAGATAATTTGAAAATCCAAAAATAAATTCATAGCAAGATCATCATATAAGTATAATGTAAATAAATTTGAGTATGATCTGATATGAATAAAAGTTGATTTTTTTGTGAAATCTTTTAGTTTGTTACTAAAATAAATAGAAGCTGGTATGTACGTACATATTTCATAAAACTTTGCATTTCATTACAAATTTACTGAAGATATTTCCTCTTTGTAACTTATTTTCTCTCAAAACTTATATCTTACGAATAAATAGAGTAATAATAAGATGTTATTAATGTAACCGGTCCTAGGAACAAGCTATACAAACAGCTTCTGGAGGTGGGATCCTTCGAGGACAGTATTTTGAACTAATAGTCGTACATTTCAATTCATCTTCAAAATATCATGCATAATCGCTAATCTCAAGTCTGCTTCATAACATTTTTTGCATGAGACTAATTTCTAACAGGAAACCAACTGGAATAATGTTATGGATCGCTACGGGTCCTTCTCACAAAACGCAAGACTGACAAACAAGCAATTGCAACTAAACTATCATATTACCATACGTACAGGCGTGAGATCATCAGTGAGCGAAGATGCTTCTAAAGCTGCGTAGGCGTAGACCATGACTCGATAGTGAACTGAAAATATATACAGTTGCGTCTTGCTAATCGTTGGAGTAAAATCATACCATCTGTGATAGCGAATGTTTTCTGCCGTGACCAGTATCTATAGTACAAAAATAAGATTTCTGGTGCTTTTTATCACCAAATAAGTCTTCAGGAAAAGTAAAATTTAAATTCAAGTACAATGTGAATCTGTGCGACTTATTGTGATTGTCCACCACTGGAATTGCTTTTTCAGTTTAAAAAATTGTATTGGCTTTTTGAGGAAATAGCAAGTAAAAAGCGCCACTTTTCGTAGAATGATCCAGAACACCGTTTTCAAGTAAATACTGCAAAGAAACTTAAGAAAATATTTAGTTGCAAAATTACAATCTAAAATCACGCAATATAAATTTTTGACTAATCTGTAGAAACTTATTATTATTTAAGGTATTTTGCACATGGGAAAATAAACTTATGCGTCGGTCAACCGCGTGCATAAATCTAAACCATACATCCAAATATAAACTAGCTGATTACCCCGCGTTGC
This sequence comes from Laupala kohalensis, assembly GCA_002313205.1. Classification (NCBI taxonomy): domain Eukaryota; kingdom Metazoa; phylum Arthropoda; class Insecta; order Orthoptera; family Trigonidiidae; genus Laupala; species Laupala kohalensis. The sequence goes on along the minus strand of NNCF01128850.1, from coordinate 288,411 downwards.
TCGGGAGTTTTCTTAGACTAATCTTCTTTTACTCAGGAAAAAATAAGATCACCTATATTGTACGATCAAAATACTTTTACTTACTGGTTTTCAAAACCAGGTTCAGAATCCTAATTTTTCAAATTCATAATAATATAAAACTTGATTGTATACACTACATCTCGCGCGAAATGAGACGGTCGAATTTGCGCTTCCGAGGTATGACGCGGTTGCATCATTTCACTAAAATTCTTGTAAAATCTAAACTATTCGTCGAAATTTTACGATTTAAGGACTTTTTTATCTTTGCTAAATACATAAAACGAATAATCCATTAAATATGATGATGTTTGGTTTTTTCCTTCTTAAATTAATATTTGAAATTTAAGTATTTTAACTTTTCTATTTTAAAAACGTTTAATCGATAATTTATGTTAATTTTTGTAGACAAATCATGTCGCGGACTATTTTGTACAACTCTTTGAGGCAAACAATATTGTCATTCATAGTTGTCACCTATCTCTAACCGTTTAGGCAGCGTGAGCAAATATACCTCTCTTTTTCCCGATTTTATCGACATTCAATCCGCTTACTACATAAAATTATGTGTATCCATTTAGGAGAAATCTGGGGAAAATGACTCCAGAAGTGCTGTCATCTCTGGATTTTTTTTCATTCTAAACTGAAGGGAGATTTAGCCTTAATCCGAAATCGTCTTCTTACGCAAACAGACATAAATGCCATTTAAAGATTTATATAACATTTTAAAAGTGGCATATCTCAGTTTAGCGAATCAGAGAAGTGCATTCAGTCACGTGATCACTTGAGCTGTGAGAAATACAGTTGTTCAGGCTATTTTTAAGCTTCTACTAATACAGTATGTTATATATTTTTGTTAATTTATAGTTATGTCTATACATACATACAGAGTTTGTTTGCCAGTGGGTCCACCGCATGGCGCAAAGATGCAAATGTCAAAACCTACGAAATTTCGCTCACGCGTTTTACACAGAGGGAGCAAGAACATAACGTACAAAATTATTTTCGATTTCTTAATTAACTTTTAAGCGTTTCCTAGAAAAAGTCGCGGAGCGTATAAAAGGTCTAGAGCTTTGAAACTCGGCACACGCATTCTCCGGGGTGCATCACCAAAATGTTTTTCGAAATTGATTTAGATAAACTGTTATTAAACATTGAACATAATTTCAGTTTCTCACCTAGCACAGAGACTTTGAGAACTGGAACTTAAAAAATTGTGCCAATTTTGGCATCCAAAATTGGCATATGTGTTCTCCAGAATTAATCCATAGAACTCCGAACGATTTTTTTCGAAATTTGAATTATATTTGACATTATTCACGTCTACAGTCATAATTAAATTAATATTAAACCGACCTTTTTGTAGACAATTATTTATTATATGCCGCAAAGGTTCAGTAGTAGATTGCTGCCATGGTTGGTGAGTACCTCGAGGAAACTACTTTATAACCTTGTAATTAAGGGGAAAGATGTAATCGACAACATATCTTCGCAAAATGTCGTTTGCAAACTTGATTGTAAAAATTGTCACTTTTGCTATATCGGACAGACGAAAAGTAAATTACAGACACGAATCATAAGAACATCAGTGTACCATACACACACTACAATATAATGTTATTTCATTACACTGTTTAAATTTGGATCATTCAATGGACTGGTAAAATCTTTAATTTTAGATCGGGAGCCAAGTTATTATAAACGAATAATTTCAGAAATGTTACATGTCATTGAATTTACAAACTGACACTGACAACTTATTCAAAATGTATAGTTCTTTACAATGATTTTCTGCTTTGATGTTTTTTTTCGAACTATTTATTTTTCTGTCATTATTTTATTTGTATTTGTAGTTAATTTATTTTCTACTTGTTACCAAGATAAATCAAACAAATTGTTTATATGTCCAAACACATACGTTCACCTGACTATGGTACCAATCTACTGCTGAAACGTTGTGGCATATAGTAAATAATGGTCTACAAAAGAAGTCAGTTTAATGATATAAATTTGGATTATATTTTTCTTTGATTACTTTTTAAGTATTTTTGATCTCAGACGCGCAGTGCAGAGACCGAAAGCATAACGCTTATTCAAAAATGTTATTACGGTTATATCCTCCGTACAAATAAGTATTTTTCTGATAGCAGTAATACAATGGTTATCAACGGAACAGAAATGAAATTCAAGAAAGTAAACAACTGAATAATTAATGTTTCGATGTACGTAAAGTCGATAACACGGAATCGATCAATATCCAATGTTCTAAAATTATATCCTTCTGTAAAATTCTTAGGTCTAATCTTTGATCAGAGACTGAATTGGATTGAACATCTGACATACCTAAAGAGCGAGAACATTAAAGTTTCTGAATCTATTGAAGTGCCTGAGTAGCAGGGAATGGTGCCCTGATCGCTCCTCCTTGCACCAGATTTATCGAGCATTCATAAGATCTCGGCTCGATTATGGCTGTGTTGTATATGGCTCTGTTCGTACAAGCTATTTAAAGAAGTTGGATAGTGTCCACCTTACAGGAATCCGACTAGTTACGGGAGCCTACAGTACTAGTCACATTCCGAGTTTGTATGCCGAGAGTGGCGAACCATCTCGTTACCTCCGGCGACAACTCCTCATGCTACGACACTTTTGCCACGTGCTTACTTTACTCGACAATCTAGTACATAACGCAGTATTTAATCCTTCCTCTTCTTCCATCCGTTTCTACAACAAGACAGAGCAACTAAACCATTTGGATATCGCTGTAAACAAATTTTGGAAACCTTCATTATACGCACACCTAATGTCTTAAATCAAGGTTTCAGTAAGATTCGTCCATGGGCTTTGCAAAAGCCGAAGATTAATTTCGATCTTCTGCATCATGACAAGAAGAACACTCCAACCGCGATGTTGAGGGTATACTTCCACCTAATCCTCGACAAACACCGGACCTACATTCCTGTGTTTACAGACGAGTCGAAGCAGGCTGATGGTGTCGGCTACTCCATGGTGATTCCCCGTAAGACATGTGGCTACCGTCTTGGTGACCTGTGCAGCGTTTACACCGCTGAGTGCTACGCCATTTTGAAAGCTTTGCGATCAACAAAGTGCTGCCGTGGATCAAATTTCCTGATTTTCTCTAATTCTCTAAGTGCCCTTCAAGCAATCCAGACTATGTATCCATCTGATAAACTGATCCAGAACATCCAGGATGTGCTTTTCTCAATCCAAAGTGATGGAAAGAACATAATATTTTGCTGAATTCCCGGACACGTGGGAATCAGAGGAAATGAGGAAGATGACGTTTCCGCAAAAGCGGCGTACCTCAAAAATCGCGTGGATTTCTTTACGATTCCAAAAAGGAATCTCCTAAATTCCATCAAGGCAAGGATTCTGAGTGAATGGAACAATGAGTGGTTGGCTGTTGAAGGGAATAGGCTCCGACTTATCAAATCCTCTGTTAAGTCATGGAGCAGTTCCTGTAGGTCAGCCAGGCGCGACGAGGTCTTGCTAACCGGCTTGCGCATAGGGCATTGTCCTCTCACTCATCGGTATCTCTTATTACTTGATGATGAACCCGTTTGTGAGGAATGTAGCTCTTCTCTGACAGTGCGTCACCTAACTGATTGCAGAAAATACACGAGAATACGGAGACAAATTGGTCTGGCTGCAGATTTACCAACAATTCTCGGATAATGTTAATAAAGTATTGAATTTTATGAGTAGATCTGGGTTCTTCCCACAAGTTCTCGGGAGGGTTTAAATTTGCATTCTTCTTTCCTCTTCTCTGTCTTCTTTCCTTTTATCCTTCCTTTCCATAATTTGAAAATTATAATTTTTAGATTCCCCCCCTTTTTTTATGATATAATGTTTCGCAACTGTTTCCTTTTCTTTTCTTTCATCTTTGTATTTAGATATTTGTTGAATGCAGGAGGGTTTCTTTTAGTGGGTACGATCGAGATATTCGGCGAGTCCCACACACGGGGAAGAGTCAGCTCTTCTCTATGGTGCGAAACTGCATTTTTCCCCACCTGCAAGGGCTCTATTGACCTTACCGTTGACGAGTCCTAAAGCCCCACATCAACAACAAAAAATCCAATTGATCAAAATCATTAAGCACTTATTGTGCATTTAAATGATTTTTTCAGTACATGTTTTTACATAAGTTTCTGTGAATAAAAATGCGCTCCAATGTACATAAGTGTTTCAGGGAATAAACTGTATTGATGATCAAGGAATAAAGCTTTATTAATGTTAGATCCATGAAGTAAAATAGCAACGTACTTCATGGTTAGATCTATAACAGAGAATAATGAAAATATATTTATCGCTCTTCTTTATTGATCTAAAATAAGATAGATAACACAGTCCTCACTCTACGTTTGAAAATACGTATCACGTAAAATGTTAACGATTGACGAGATAATAAAGAAAGTAAGTTTAATTCGTACGATGTCTGACAATTTAAGAACTTTTATGAATAGTTTCACCAATTTATTTGTGTTTTGTTTATGGAAGATGTATAAAAGAAATGATATTAATTTATGATTGCAAAATCGCCTTAAATAAGTACCTCCAGCAGTAGCGATTCCTCGATGACTGGGTTCCACTTGGCGTAGTTTTCTGGATTACCAAACAATAAGTCCAATAAATCTCTTGGAGACAGATCCACTATTCCCTATGCATAGATTAAAAAACTTATAAGGCAGTGTAATTACATATGTTAGTGGGAATTTTTTTACACTGTTTTCAGTTTCAATTATTAAATCATACAATCATTAGCAGACCAGTTTTGTACATTTCACAGAGTTTCAAATGAGTTCTGCTAGATGTGCTACGCGAAGATAATTTTTGGAGCTGAACCTCAATCATGCATCTATAATGGAAATGAACAAAGCGCACGGAACTGAAATAAGAATCATTCAAACAACACATTTATAAAATGAAATTTGATGTTGTGGAAATAATAATAATAATTTATAGATAAAAAGTAATCGTACGTTCAACGTTGCGGAAGAAAAATTTATCACTATTCAGCAGAAAGCAAGGGATCAGAATAATCGAAAAAAAACAAAACAGAAAACAAGGGTCAGTATGAAGTTACACGAGTGCCGTGATAAAAAGAAATGTGTATTTTCGATATTATATTTCACTATTTGTTGACATTTGTAAAGTAACTTTAGTGGAAAGCAATCATATTCTACGTATTTCATTCTGAGTGGTTCCGATATTTAACTTATTTTAATTCAACTGTTGGGTTTATGAAGAAAATCCAGTATTAAATTGTCCATACAAATTAAATTCAATGATGTACGAAATTAATATGTATTTGTGAGCTTTAGATGGTTCAGAAAAAATCCACGAACATGACAATAATATAAAAAATTAATGACAATAATTCAACGAAAACAAAATTATTCGTATGGCGCATGTTTAAGTTTTATTTCATGAGTGAGCATATAAGCAAAGAAGCAATCATTATTGATATCAAGTAAAAAAGGATATAGATTTACTTGCATTAAGAAAATAGTCCATTTATTCTTAGACCATCGAATGGATACTAATTTAACTAAAGAAATTACCCATCATATTTCTCTCCAAAATACGACTATATACAATTATGTATTTTAAACTAAAATGAACCTATTATAAATGAATAAAGTTTGACAAACCTTTATTTTAAATAGTTTGTTCATTCCTGGAAGCTTGGCAGCGTAAGCATCTCCAATTGCAGATTGTTTCTGGATATGCCACTCAGCAGTATGCATCACATCCCAAGACAATTCAAGAATTCTATCTGCTTCTGCTCGATACTGATCCTTAGTCTGCAAAAAAAATCGTCCAATTTTATAATTAACTCGTTTCTAAGGGAAATGATGGATCAAATGCCAAACAATCTTTTCCTTGGAAGTCAACATTCGTTCTTTCCATTTACTTTACTTTTTTATTTAAAGAAATGATAGAAAAGGTTCCGTGAAATTAGCTGCAATGGATATTTTGATCTCAACCGATTCGAATCCTCAAGCATTTACCTCTCCAGAATGGCATCTGTTGTACTCACGCAGTATTTGAGTGTGTTTATGTGCTTGGTCATATACGGTATCATGACAGCATTCAAATTACGCGCTAATTCTCTGCCGGAAATGTAAAGTTCCGATGCGCATGCGTAATAAACAATGTTTTTAATTTTTTTTTTTTCAATGAACAAGTTATTACACTCAAAATAGTGGGTGAACAAAGGCGGGGAGGTGCAAACACATCGATGAAACAAAGTTTTATTATCTGAGGTCAAATTGTCAGTTGTAAGCTTACCTGGAATGTCCATAATTTATAAAAAAAAATCATTAATTAACAGTTAAAAGACAAAGGGTGAGCAAAGTCAGACTAAGAACGTTCGAATCAGTTAAGTTTAAAAAATCCATTCCGGTTAAATTGCCGCGGCTGATAAAAAGTCAGGAGATATAGAGGTAATAAGACGCATGTAACAACAGATAAATAGCAATTTGACGTTGCACATAAGATATTATTCCAAGTTTCCATTTGGAACACTGATTATTGTTTTTCATTGGTTACAATGTATTGTCAGTGACTTGTGAAGCTGAATCTATAATGATGTAATGAGCAGGTAGAAATAGTTTAGTTCAATTTTATATGCGAAAATTGATTAATAAATGTATTTCATTAACATTGATAGCCATGGCATTGTAAGTTAAAGGGAAGTTCATTCTCGTAGAAAATTCTAAATATGTTAGCTACGTCTTCGAAAATATATTTTCGTGAAAATAAATATTGTATAATTCTATTATTACTAATTTTGATAGAAATAAAACTCGACTTTCTTCATTTGATAAATAAATAATTATTGTCGATAAACAGTTGCAAACCGCATATGACCGCATGGAAAAAAGTAACCTGATTTAGTCTCCGGAAGAAGGAGAGAGATCATTCCAACAATTCCAATCAGAGGCGGATTTAACATTTCCTTGCCCCTAGACAAAATCATGGTATCTGAACTTCAGTGACAAGACCTGATAATTATGACTTGAAATGTCTAGGAAGATGGTTTCACCGTACGCCATATTAAAATAAAACACTATAATTATACCAAAATAATAACGAATTTTCATAAAACATCGTTTTTTGTAGATTTGTCATAAGAATACAAGTCACACACAACATGATCGTATACTGATTCAGCTTTCATTTAAAACGGGTTCTCCAATCCAATCAGTGAGCATGAGAAGTTATCTCAAAAATTTGTATCAAACATAAATACTTAACTTGAATAAGGAATGCTCAATCGAGAGGTAAACTTTACTTATTTACCTGTACATACTATTCTGAACTTCCCGATTATTTTTGAGTCGCTCCGTCGACAGTCGAACTTTGAACAGAATACATCAAAATCTGAGAATTTAGAACGAAAAATGATATAGAAGAAACGATAAAAGTGGTAGAGGGGCGTTCCTATATGTCGTTTCAAAATATCACTGTACTAAGAAATTTTGGTAGGGGTGAAGGATGCACTTGTTGACAATTTTTTTCTTTTATTTATTTTTTGTAATGAGTTTAAAATAAATGTTATATTATTAAGAAATTTGGTGGAAATATTTTGTAACAAGAAAAAATGATCAAGATAAAAGAGAACAAGTTTTTACTTTCGGCCCCTGAAAATAGATTTTCACCTCTGGAACTACGACCGCGTTCTCCACAGAAATATATTGGAGCCAAGCGCTGCATTATAACTGTCCTATACCGCTTGCCGCTATGAGTGTGCACTAGAATCGGATAAATATTGCTCCACGCGAGTTTCTCACTCCATCGGGAGAGTGTTGCATGTAAATGGAACATCTTCGTTAACCGCTAATATTGACGCAACTATAATATTAAATAATAACAATAAATAATTCCTAATATATGAACAAATAGCCTTTTCGTGTTCATACATGTATTATGTAAAAATTATTTGTTAATCATTAAATAATCGGATTAACGAAAATAAATCTTAACAATTTTTTTCTCTTTTAGAAAGGACAAATTTGACGTACAACTCTTGCTCTTCATCTGAGGAACTTTCTGACGAATATAATATTTGTAATAAATTTGTTGCATCCATCATGGATGCGTTATCCACAGGTTCACCTAATCTCAACGACGCCCAGTGCAGTTCTGCAACTGAAAAATAGTAAGAGCAAACCCTGTTGCTCTCAGCGCGCCTCGATAGACAACCGTACCCCCGCACTGGTGCAACAACTCTGTCAAATGGAACAACATATTTGCACTCTTAGGTCACGTCAGAACAGCAAATGGAAAACGCCATAAGTTAGAATGGTTGGTTGAGTGGCGGGAGATTCAAGTTGCCCCTCTCTCCAACGCAGAGAGAAAAGAAATAAAAATACATTAAGTAGTGAAGTATAAAAAGTATTAAATATATGACAAAACAAATTTAAACTTACGAAACAAGAAACTGACGTTTTCGTAATTCCATGTAGTTAAGAATACAATACACTGTGACCGGAGAATCGCAGAACAAATAACGAAAACATACTTTTGATTGGACTCTAATGTGACGAAGGCTTTAATGCAGTGAAATTATCTACATCCCGGATATGAATCCTTTTCGTCGTTTTCCTTTCATACTTTTCCAACCAGCGTTGATGAAATAGTATATAATAGATTTGGCCTAATTTTACTGGCACGTGTACATGGTGTCGCAATCGCGTATGTGAACTTATGAATTGTAATGATTGTTTGTGAAAAAATCGATACTAGTTTGTACATTCCAGAAATAGTTAAGGCAAAGAGATGGAATACATGTTCCCCGTTTCATGCATTCATAAAAACAAATTTTATGAATGTAAAAATCGATATAGGAAAGATACACCCAGACTTCAAGCTATTAGTAATGCAAATAAAATGCTACCTGCTCTGAATTGTCATAAAATAACGTTCCACAACATACTTAATAAATTGCATAATTGACTAGATTTTATTTTGGTTGTATTATATATATATCAAAATGCTGTATTTTTGAAGTTACCTTACCCAAGCCGTTTCCTTCTTCTCTTCAATTGTTCGTTTCCGAAACATCTTCAATATCTGTAACAATATTGAAAACACTTTAACTTATCAAATCATAGGATTGTATTTTCTTCTTGTGATATGTGTATTGTTTGTTGGGGAGCATTCTTCGAAATAGATGGTGCAGTATAGGAGAGCTCCTTGTGATTGTTTTTTTAACCGAAGGATAAAGAAATGGCGCAATTTTTATTTAAATTGTTTCTTAATATTTTTAGATGTATAAACAATAGCATCTTAATTTTAATAGCCTGAAATAAAAAAGCACTAAATTTAATCCTCACATCACATATCGAATGTAAAAAGTTACTTGAATCGGCAAGTGAAAGAACCGAAATTTCTGGAGTGAAAAGTGTGACCCAGTAAAGAAGTAATGAATCTTTGACCAACAGCAAAGATTCATTTCAACGGTACTTACAAATCACACTGCATTTTTTCCAAAAATAAAGTACAGTTAGAAAACCACAGATTTTCAAAATAATAAAGCCAAGCTATTTTCGAAAGAATTGTGACAAAATGAGATAGATAACATTGTACTCATTTGCTTTACATGTAAATGTTTTAATAAATTTCTTTATTAATCTAATATTATTTGAATTATCAACACTAAAAGTATTTTAATAAAAAACTTGGTGGGGTAGGTATGTCTAAAAGTTAAGATGAACAAAAAATATGTCACAATTCAATAGAAATAAAATCAAATAAACAACTGCAATAATACTTTAAAATAATTTCCCACGTGTCACGAAACATAGGTGCAGGGCTCACTATATTCACTCATTAACTACAGCGTTTTGTTGTTAATTTGTAGTAACGACTCATCCATCCTTCGTTGTAATTTAGTGTAGATAAGAATAGTACGTTTACACACAAAAAATGAAGATTTCTCAAACATTCAGAAGATACATCAAGCCGTTTGCTCGAACGACAAAAACAAAGAAATATTTCTACTTCTTTGAACCTATTAAAAATACAATATCGAAAATACCCCAAAACACATTTTCAGATATTTAAATTAGCAATTTTTCTGTACTACAACCGAGATTATATCTCAATTCATTCGCAATACCGCAATGTAGCAAAAAAAATTAAAAAATCAAATTTCACACTTATTCACCTTTTTACAATCAAAATTTAGAAAAAAATCTTTCTTAATAAGCCGCTTTAATACAAAGACGACATGTAATTGAAATTTCAAGTTCCTATCTCCTACAGTTTTTGCTTTGCGTTGATGAATGCAATTGGAGATGGTGACCAATTTTGAGAGTCAGTTAGTGTCACTTTCAACGAAGCTGCTTGTATTATAAGAAAGCTTTTAGAATTGTATGTCCGCGTCAGTTTGAATTTTGACTTACGGGAAGGAAAATTAATATTTTCTTCTTATTAATATTAATATGAAGTTTTGATAGTGATGTATAAAAGATTAGACATTGTAATAAATAAATAGGTAATTTCGTATCACGAGCCAACATACCGTACACTCCTTACGGATGGAATGTTCACCTCTTCCGTGCTTGGCCAAGGGTCCTCTGCAACTGGGTGTGGACGGGGAGGGAGGCTGGGATTTTCCTTGTTTGAGGGGGAAAGGGTACAATGAGATGCGATGTTGCCTAATAGGGTTTGAACATACGGACAGATTAAGGCTAGTGTTCTTGGAAACTATTAACCATTTCGTATTCCGTTATGATGCTTGAAAACAAGTACCAACGCAATTCACAATAGCTAAACCATTCTGAATTTAAAATGTTACAAGTCGCAAAAAGTTGGACGTTTTAGTTAAAATTCTGTATTGCATGTACTTGTATATTCACATGCGTGTTAGCACATGGTGCCAGCGGTTGAAAGAATAAAGGATGATTTGCATGGCTACCCCGCGTAAAAAAGATCTAAGTAGCACCGGTGATCAACGTGTGTTCCTCATCACTTCAATTAGCATAAGCCCTTGACCATGCGCGTCCAACCTACTCATGACGGCCGACCAAATTCAAACGTAGCTGTGTGGATGGAAATGTTATTAGAGGTTAAATAATATTTCATGAGTTTCTAAAGAATACGAGTTTTGCGGGTTCGGTTGACATATAATTCAAACATTAACTAAGAGACGTCCCTGATTTTCCGGAAAAATTTAGGAGAAGAACAGTGCACTGCATACAATGAATTTACAAGCTGGAAATCACTCTAACCGACGAAATTGAATTAAAAGTTGTTTGTATCGTTGTTTTTGTACCGCAGAAAACAAAAATATAAATCTTAGTGGTTAGCGAATGAGACTCGATATTTTTTCTCGTTTCAAGTACCGACGAAGTATTTTCTTTTCTTTTTTTTGTATTTTTGTTTGTTTCATTTTCAAATATATTTCAGCACGTTAAATTCTAGTAATAAAAAAAAGTTTGAAAAAAAGGATATTATATTTTTTACACATGGACCATTCTACTTTTATTAGAAAGTTTACATATGAGAGAGTTATTGATCATATTTATCAGTAGAAAGTTTACGGAATTAAAATGATTTAATTATTACCAATCACTGCCGTACAATGCAGGTGTAGTGATATGTCGTTTCCACATGCTTGGATCTTTACTTACGGCGTTTTAACGTCGCTTATCATTCTTAAAACACTAATTCAGGTAGTGACGGTGTTGTGTGCGAAATTGTAGTGGCGTCCTCCCCTATCATAAGCTTTGTTTATTTATTTCTTAAAATTTTGCTCACAAATTTTGATTGAAGAATTAAACACTTTCACATAAAATATTGGTATATAACATTATATTTTTATTATATTAGAACATAAATGATAGGGCAACCAACTGTGGCTACAGGGTGAAGACTTGGCGAATATGACACAACAAGACCTGGCTAAATTGTACTTTTCTAATGTGACAGCACATCGCACATAAAGCATCCATTTCTGATTGTATATTCTAATGCTTTGAGGGTAATATCAGATAAAAATGTATAACCAATACGACTGCGCACAGGTATTTGTTAAGATAACGAACTTGAAAGACGAAAAAAGAGACTTTAGTCAGGGTAAGCTTTAGCGGCTAACATTGTATTCAGCGGCAGAAGTTAATCGCATTTTTAATCCTGTGAAAAATANGGCAGAAGTTAATCGCATTTTTAATCCTGTGAAAAATAAAGTAACTTTATAGCGTTCATTTTACTCTTAGCCCAGATTGGATTTGATGGTATCTATTGAATTTAATTACTGTCATATCATTTTTTTCTTCCAAAATCGCTAATGCTAGAAACACGTCCGCACAAAAGCATATAAATTAGACAAAAATGGATTTCGCTGTAAAAAGCATTTTTTTAAAATTAATATGTTTCAACAATTTTAGTGAAAAATAGAAAAGAGGTGCCACATAGTTCAGAAACAAATGATGGCCATCGTTCTTCACAGTTTTCAGTCCACATATCGGTACAGTGCCATGGACAGACATTATCGGAATCCAGTGACGCTTCAACACTTGAATCAATGCACGAATAAACCATGAAGATAAAGTTTTTGTAATACAGTGACGGAGTTTGGACTTCATTTCGGAGGAGGAAGGTGTTAAAATTTCGCAACCAGGTGATGTAATCAGACATTCCAAATCACATTTAGTCTTTGAATTTCATAAAAAAGTTTGAGCCATTCTCGAGAAAAAATATGTATAAACAGGATAAATTTTCATCTTTACCAAAAATTAAACAGTAAGACCTGCCGCGCGGATTGGGTCCCCCTTTCACGGCTACAGCCTCGACTGCTCCCCGCTCTCGTCAGGCCTGTCTCGGTAATTAATATGACTTGTTTTAGTGGTTTAGGTATACTAAACAGTTTTGTAGAGCACTTATTTCTGTATAAAATTGAAGTGATAAAGTGATTTAATTATAAATTTCTCAGAGCGGAACCGTACAATTCAGTTAGTAGATAATATGTTAATCAAATATAAAAATAATATTTACCCTTCTCGATATTCGCAATTAGTACACGATAATAAATTTCGCAACAATATATTCAGATGACGGTTATTGATATTGTTAACAAGTAAACTTAATAAGTAATACTTACCTCTCAATTCGTTATCTTCACTTTTACTAGATAAACGCAATACATGAGTGAACCCCCATGCCATAATTAAATAATAAAATGATTTGTAGCTTAATAAAGTTTGCAAAATACATTTAGATAAGATACCTTAGTACATTGCTCGTTCTAGTTTTTCCTCTGTATATTTATCTATGATCGTGATACATAGTCCATCATTATATTGACGGATTGCAATGTGATGTATCTAAAAGTTTCAATTGAAACGTATGCAGTTATTGAAAACTTTGCCATCTATTTTTAGATATTTTTTTTACAGGAAGCTAATAAATCCCCAGTGAACTGACGGAATGAACCTTGTATCCCAAACTACGAACACTCTTATGTTTTGGTCAATAGGTTCGTATATGACTTATCACAGGCATAACAAATTTGACCACACAAATTTGATACATGATACTTGTTTAACTCCGGACATTACTGCGAAATTTAAAACAGTGGGTTCTCAATGTTTCACTTCACAAATAGCTGAAAAGATCGCGTTATTTTGTCGACCTTAAATATTTTCATGCACGTATCATAGATAATAGGAAAATAATCACGAATGAATACCCGCAACATGAATCCATTCTCTTAAACCACTCACTCAATTTCACAAATTTGTTTCAAATCATACTGAATATGAAGTTGGAAATAAAAAACGAAGTTGGAAACGAATTTATCTCTATTGAGACGAGAATTTTAAAACACAGGTTGCAGTGATATGAAGAACCCTTTACACGAAACACTATTGAATTAAGAAAATGATTTAATTCAAGCAGTTGAGTGATACCTTTCAAAAAGTAACTTCTATGATCACATTTGCTCGCACATTTTCGTCCCGTTATTGCATGCAAGATACATGAATATCGTAAAAATATAAATTATATTTCAAGATGCGGAAAGTAAAATATTGAGATCAAAAAACAATTCTTACCTAATAGATGAACAGATTGAACAAGTTCCTTTCTGTGTAAAGATGCTGAATGTGTTAATCCCTCTTCAAGTTAGTGCAGCGAGGGAGTGTATAAGCTTGTGAAGAGATAATAGGTTCCCATTAAGGTCAAGTTCACAAACCCCAATGACGTTATATGAATAGGTCAATTCGGACAGAGCGTTAGTTCGAACCCAGCGAATATGTTTCCAAAATGTATACGTTAGTTACTCAAATTATTCAATTATTCACTTGTTTCCAATTAACGTTCCTATCTCACCATGAAGTGTTCCAGGCGCATGCTCAATGTATATGACTAATTGTTTTCAGCTAATGACTCGTAATACACACCACGGTAGCTAGTAGACACTTTATGTGAGCAAAACTACTTAGTGGTGTATATTATAAATCATTAGGTATAAAGAGTGTACTAGTTACCTTGATATTCACCCTAACGATACTGCATGTTACCCGCACCGTTTGGCGTTTTTATGAAACACAATGTTGTTTATGTGAATTAACAACTATGATGAAGCATTGAACAGGAAAACAAACCATTATTATTTTTCCATCCTTGCAGCTTTGAAAGATGTTGCTAGTTTATGAGAGACAACTACTGAGATTTTACAGCATATATTCCTTTATGGTATGTTCCTTAGAACAACCATTAGTCAAAATGATCGTGTTCACTGAATAAATATCAAAATGGTATATATTTTTGTACTGTGACTGCTGGTCAAGCTAGCGAGTTTTTAATCTATTGATACAAAAAATTAACAACTTTTAATACACTGACGAGTAAAACTATTGTGGAAATTCTGGTCCGGTTTTTCTTCGGGGTTATACATAGGTGGGAATATCCATTATACCTATATTATTATTATCATCATCACGATCTTTACTGCATGTAATGTATTCGATTTATTTTGGAAATAATAATACAGAACAGCACGTATTTGTTAAATATCGTCTTTCATAAAAATTAAATCCTCCACTGCCCTTGGGCCTTTTATCGGAATCGATGGGATGGTCCCTTGTTGGTTTCCGGAGAGTGACTGTTTATTGCCCCCCGCGTGGCCTTATGCAGTTTGTAACTGCTTTTTTGAAAATAGAGTGTACTTATTTATTTATTCATCATCTGCTGTCATATATCATCCAAACATGCCTCTGCATATCAAGGCAACTAATGAAAGCGATTTTTCCTGGAAAGCCACGTCGTAGGGTTTGGCATATTTGATAATAGGATGGTATCACATTATTAAGGAAATTTCATGATCTTGAACGTAGTGAGATTTATCTCCATTACATCAGATATCGATGTGATAGTTTGAGGATTTAATCCGAGAAAACAATTCTTCTATTTTCAGTTGGGGAGGATGCTATAAGAGCGATTAGGTCATTACTGCCATGAGATTGATGAGATTCATAACTATTAATTATCTATATGAAGAAAAAACCCGCTGAGAATCCGTCTGAATAATATTCGTTTCTTAAACACAAAATATAACATTTAATCCTCATGGTTCATATTTTTGTGAAGTCAGATTTTGTAAGTTCTTGTAATTCCTCAATGTACATATAATTATCATTAAACAGTGAGTGCTGTATTCAGTTATTTAGGAAGGGTGATATCCTTTATACTAGTAACTTTCCGATCCCCCTAAGCCTTGTTCAATGAGAAGAACCATCAACGTTGAAATATTAAAGCAGACAAAAAGAATTGCGAGTTCTACTTACTCAGATTGTGTTGCTTTCCTCAAATATTGTAATCACTTCAGAATCCCTCAGAAACCACACTCAACGTCTACTTATCCCTGTATCATGCTACACATTGGCAAGAGTCCAACACAAGAGTTCATCGTCTCAAAACTCAGTAGTCGCTTCTTCGTCTGAATACTGGCACTAACCGATTCCTCCTCCTCCGCAGATTCAAGCGTGAGTTGTCGTTATCCCCTCCTCCAGTGCATAAAGTTGTGGCTGCTGAGAATTGCAAAGCTCGCTTCCACTTCACTTCGCAGCTTTTACTAAAGCCTCTGTGAACGTGGGTATAGATAGCTCATTCAATATGCGTTCAAAATATTATTCAATTGTGTGGTATTGATGATTCAGAAATTGATGATTTGTCACTACAGATTAATATTAAAACTAACAAAAAGGGCAAAATTGCTGAAATCTGTATTTTAATTTCAATGAAATCTTTCGATTTTTTTATGTGTAAGGAAGCAAGTCAGCAAATAATTTCTGTTTCATTCGTGAAATTGTAAATAAATCTGAAAACTTCTTAGATAATGTTGAAAAATATCTCAAAAATATAAGATAAACCCCTTATACTTTTCATATAAGACATCGCAAAACATTTATTTTACTATTTTAACAATATCAGAGGATTCATTGCTAAAACTGTTTGTGGATGTCTCTGCGAAATTCGATTTGACAAAAGTGATTTGGGAAATGAAAAGTGAAAGAGATAGTCAAGGGAGTGAGAGAGATATTCAATTCAGTGTGAAAAATTCCAACTGATGGTGAGTATTTAAAATGATAACTATCACCAAAATTAAATTTTAAACAGAAAGTACGAACTTACTCCCCTCTATATTATTACATTTAATATAATTAAGCGTTGTTCCTTTTTGAAACAACTTTTTGCCCGATTTTGAAAACACTCGAAAAGTCGCGATATGAATGCATACATACGTGAATACTTTTTATTTCTTTGAATAATAACTCATGGAGTTATTTAAAAAATCAAAATGTTTGACTTTTAATAAAATAACGTCTAAATATTTTTAAAAGTCGCTGGGCTGTGACCATAGAAATATAATACCCACAGGAACGCTGAGTAATACGGGGATCAGCGGGCGAACTCGAGCCGGCTATCAAACCACCCCCACCCCACTCTAGTCGGGGATATTGCACAAAGTTGCTAACACATTGCGTCGCTCGCCGCACCAACAGACACGTGTGTCATTCACTGAAATTAATGTTGTGCACAGTGATGTTATCTCCTTTCTTTCACTTTATCAAGACAGCGATTATAATTGTTAATTAAAATGGTCACCACGTGTGTTGCCTACAAAAGCTATAACTCTTCCGTAAAGAATTGTGACGTATCATTTTATAGATAAGTAGTATGCAAGAGTATTGGTCTTAACTGTTGAACCTTCACTATCTTTTAAAATTATGTATTTGCCAGCACTAATACAAATTTTAGTATGTTATGGAACTATTTAAGTTCCTAAACCATGTTGTAGTTGAGTAGATTGTTGATGTTTTACTAAATGAAAGTAACGGCACAACGGTTTAAGGTTTCCTCGAGATCCTGAAAAGGACAGGTTTAACCCGTCCAAATATTCAACACTCTGGAGTGCTCAGTTTGAAAAATGCTCTTTTGAGGAAGGAGGAATCGTTAATTTTTTATAAAAAGGATACCGTTCCTACAATATTTGATTTTCCATCTCATCTTCAAACATCAGTTGAAAGAGTTCCGGTAAGATTACTTTCTGCGAATCCATAAACAATTTTCTCTAAAAATTCTCCCTAAAAATATATGTTGTACAGTAAAAGTGACACATCAAATTGATAATTGTAGTCTACTATTTATAATCATTTCTAAATCTTCCGTCTTTTTTCTTTATGAGCAATTAATGTTATGAACGCAATTAATGTTATGAACAGTTCAATAAGGTCGTATAATATAGTTAATAATATCCAATTGATAGTTACATTTTAAATGAATTTATCATTTTTAACTATGGATTTAATATATTTGACATAACATATTACAATTAATATCTTGCGCAGGTGCGTGGAAACTGTTTTAATATTTGGAAAACATCAGATAGTTAGAAGCAATAAATTATATTTTGTTAAAATTTTGATAATTTTTGTTCCATCTTCCTCTTCTTCATTAAAAAAGTATATTTTATTTTAATAAATTTAAACTGGTATGCCCCAGAAGCTTAACAAGCTTGTTTTATTTCAAAACATGTAGGTTAAGATTGCAGTACTCAAGGTTGGGTTTATCGTAGTTATTATCAGTTCTATTGTCAAATACTTATTGTAAATACAAGTAAATATATTAATGAATTCTATTTATATTATTTTTTAAAGATATTATACGATTAATCTAAATTAAACCATGCACTCATAAAAAATGAACATCTTTTATACCATTTTGCATAAGGTTTTGATAAATTGTTGTAAGGTAAGGCACTCAAATGCATGGGTTTTGATAAATTGTTGTAGCTTTAATAGTCCCTTGTCCCACTAAAATAACTCCACTGTAGTAAAACAAAAAACTATTATGTATAAGTGTAAAAACTTCAATGAAAACGGCGCCACCTACTTTGAGTTATATGGAGAGCCCCCGACTGTGGTGGTGGGACTGTGCCGGGCTCGCAGACCCAACACAGAGTCAGCGTTCCTGTAGATAGTATATTTCTATGGTTGAGACCTTAAGTAACGCGTGAGCCAAATGTCAAACCTCCAAGCATTTCGGTCTCGTTAGTGCGTGGTCACGGTAAAAACGCTCAAAAATTTAATAAAGAAAAATCTTTACAGAATGTATCTATTTTGTTTTTGGCAAGTACATTTGTGCATTGTAACCCTACACTCAAGAATATCAGGGTTGTTTATACAGCTTTTTTATTTCAAAAATTCCACTTCATCCTGTTCCATCCCCGTCTCTCATTTTTTACAACCACCCGCTTCTGACTCCGATATTTCTTCTTCTCTTGTCACCTTGTCTCTGTTTCATCTCCGTTTACTTCCATTTTCTTTTCACGTTTATATCTTTGCCACGTTCCCTATTGAAACACTTTCAGTGATGTAACCCATAGATTTATTTTCATTCTGTATTACCAGTTATTCACGTCATAGAATCATATAAAACTATTTTGCCCTCTTTCCCTTTTGTATCTTACGGCCAACAGTTCAGCGTGTTTGCCAACATCCTATTCATTCTTTCGTTATTATTTTCCAAATTTCATTTCCTTTTGCAATACCTGTCCATCGAGCACTATTTGTCTCTCCCTCATCTTATTTATCAAATATTGTTGATCGATCCATCAAATCAATTGGCAAATGCGCAGTTATACCCGTAAGGTTTTTGCGAAAACGTTTTGTAACATTTACATCACCTAAGTAGACAGAACATTTGTAAGCTTGCCAATTTCCTTTTATTATGTACCAACTTTGACTTCTTATACCCAGCCCGCACTACCTTAGTATGATATTATACGCTGTAATGCTCCTTTATACAACTTGATTAACTCCTATCGCATATTTGTTTACTCCATTCGTCCATAAAAATCATCTTAAATTTATCTGTTACATACTCCAAATGTTACTTAGTGTGCCATTTGTAACCACTTTTAGATATTTTGCTTATCTGTCTAGATATTTTGCTTTGGATATCTATTTGGCCCGCGAGGTATCAAATGTTTGAGTATATGGCCAGCGAGTGTGAAAAGGTTACCGACCTCTGATCTAAGTTGTGAACAAACATCTTAATAAAGCAGTCAGTGAACAAACAATGAAAACGAGCTTCAAGTCAAACCCATCCCTTTATATCCGAACACCCCCCTGTAGAATGCACTTTGAGAACAATTACTCGTAATTAGTTAATTTCATTTAAAGAAAAAAATATGTGTGTGTTATAGATGTGATGAAGCAACCGATATTCATTATAATATTCCACTGATGTTCATCTCATTCATTATCTCTTCGTTGGATAACGAAGCCTACACAAACTGCGAATCTCAACAAATCCATGTAAACGTTGTGATATATTCAGAGGTGCCCACCCCTCCTAAGCCCTATGACGCAGACCCCCCACAAATTTGCGAGACCCCCTACCAAAACAAATTACCCCCACCCTACGCTTTGACTCTCTTCCAAATCATATTCCAAAAATTTAGAGATATTTTACAACTTTATCCCTATTATTTATCCTAACTCCATTTTAAAACCTGTTTGCAAAACCAGTGTACGTACTTTCTCATACACTTTAAAGACTCTTATCTATGTAGTACGCAAACTACCATTTTCATGCATCCTATATTGATGTTCACAACAGCAGTTCAATCTTCAGCGTATAAAAGGAAGGGAAAGTGATTGCTTGAAAATGGCAATTGTTTGGTACAATTTTTCTAGAAATTTTGCGCAGGATTCAAAATGAAACTAATTTTTGTCTTTTACATGCGCAGTAAAAACTAATTTGCATTACGAAATATCCAGTAGGTGAATCATTCCGATCGCGAAGGGTAAGGATGTTTGTATGAGCGAAAGGTTGCGACAGAGAGCAATTGGGAACGAAAAAGTGGTGTCAGTGAGGGAGGTATCCAACCGCCATCCATTTTTTACGGGCTATTCGGTATTACGCACGTCTGATTAAAAAACATTCGTTATCAGAGACACTAAAAACTAATTTTTCCGTCAAAATCTCGGGATATTTTTTTTTTTGGTTAGACTGTCTCTACCACGTATATATGAGAAAGTAAAAAGAATGTTCAACACCTATATTCATTTTACTGATAAGGGATAAATTTAAATGAGATTAAAATACATAATTAGGTTTTAATACCATCTCGTAAATTATGTTGTCATACACTCCACTTGTTCTTCTTCATCTGCTGTCAGTTCCGACATGCTGAAACTATTATACTTCCCTGCTTCATATTCTTCTCGCATAGTTCTTTCTTCTGTATCTGTATCCACTAAATTATACACTAACGCCGTTGCTGCATCGTCTCATATTGTTATTCCTTCTTCCTCGACACTATTCTAGATGATGTACAAAAATTTGTTTTCTTTTAATCCAGTTTTTTAATATTTTCAATTGAATTTTCTCTACTGCATCATCAATGTCAATATGGTCTATTTGTATTTCCTGGAAATACTTGGCATGGGAGTTAATTTCTTATTTGTATTTGGTCAAATCCCATCGCCTTAAGGTTTGTTTTTCATTATACCAGTGATTGTCACATCCAGTAATACTAAATCTTAATGTGTAATGCTCACTAGCATTCCTTTCACCAGTCTTCATTTGATTAAAATGTGTTTATTCAGATCATTTGAGAGTCGATAACATATTCTCCATTACTTCCATGGAACGCGTGTTGTTACGTAATATGTACATAACAATTTATTATGTATTGTCAAGTTGTTACGTAATATAAACTTTTCCATAGTCATGCTTCGTAGTTTTGCTGTCCCTCCAAAGACCTGACCTGGCATTTGCAACCATTCTTATATCATCTGCTCGGTATGACTGCAAAAGGTATTCCAGAGCTCTTAGATCCTTTGACATTGGTTTACTATACCAACAGTTCACGAGAAATAGATCGATAATTCCCTTCTTTACCTTTATTTCCTGCGTTATGTCACTTAGATATTTGTCTATTACCAATACCTCAGTGTTGATGTCCTGTACCATAATACTCGACCGTGAGTTATTTGGTACAGTTACTCCATATCTAAAAGTTGACACATTTTCCCTTTGTATTATATATTTCTTGTAAGTATGCAACATCAATTCCATTATATCGTACGTATTCTCCTAGTTTCCTTGGGCCATTTCCCATTCATAGTGGGAACATTTAACTTATATTAAATTTCCATGACAGAAAATATCAAAATTATATGTGTTCATTTCTAAAAAAAGGAACTAAATATATCTCAAGAAAAACTATATGTAGATATCTAGCTTTGAGATTTAAAAATGTTCCCACTAATTAATTATCGGGTTATGTTACTTACAGTGATGGACAAGAGATATTACGTTAATTGAAAATTTATAAAAGTACAATCAGTGAATTAAAAATATTAATAACCCAAACAAATTAATCTCCAAATAAATGATAAAAAATATAACGAATGAATCAGCACAGTGAATTTCCAAAAATTTATACGTAGCTTATACCACTTCAGATATGTATCCTAAATTGTACATGTTGACAAATTTCACAATTTTTTAAAACAATGATCAAGCTTTCAAATTGCGTCACTTAATAACCATTCTTTTAGAAATTGACTCTAGTACATAAAAGATGAATATAATATTTTCTGAGAATGTATCGTTTATGAGTTATTTCAATAAATTAAATATGGCGTCGAAGAGAAAGGAAGGATCTTCATCTAGTAAGTACGTGTTTGGCAAACACGGGTCCCCGAGCTGAATCTGGCATTACTTCCACTTACTCGTGCTAGGCTCCTTCTTTTCTCTTTTCTGACCTCCCTTGGTCACCTCTTCTTCTTTTCGATCCTGACGCTATCAAGGCTAGGGTATCTTTCATTTTCCTCATTCCTCTCATTTTTTGTCCCCCCTCATATTATGTCCCCTCCTCATTTTTTGCCTCCCCCCATTTGATGTATGTTTTGAGATATGTTTTGGTGTGTTGTAAACCAGGAGGGTTTTTAGTGGGTAGGGTTGAGTCATTCGGCGAGTCCCACACGCGGGGAGAGTCATGTCTCTCCCTAGTGCGTACAGGGAGATTTTGCTGCATTTTCCCTACCTGTACAAGTTTTTTCGGGCTCCAATGATCTTTGATGTCGACATGAGCCGAGGTCGAAAACTTGGGTTTTAAGTTCGGTCTCTCACAAATAACATAACAAAAAATTTGAAGTACACGACCTTTTGCAAGGTAAAATGTATATTTTTACTGGACTAATAGGTTCTGGGAGAAAAACCTAGGAGTTCCACACATTTTACATATTTTTTGTGGGACTTTAGGGCTCGTCAACATCACGGTCATTAGAGCCCTGACACATTTTATAGACATAAGGCAAGTAGAAATAATAACATTCAACACAGAGCACATGAAACCCCTCGAAACACCTCCTGACACTACTTCCAGTGTTGACACCAAGACAAAAATTGTACTAAATTCTTGCCTTAGAAGGTTCTAGATCTCACTTTATTGGGTTTTAGGGTTCACCAACATCATGGTCATTATAGACCCTTCCCTTTTTACAGTATAGGAGACGTATCCACTCTCCAGTCGTATGTAAAAATAGTTGAAATAAGATATTTATAATAATTAGAGCTTACAAGTATCTATGCTCAATTGGAAAGAATATTGCAAAATTAAGGACGTGCATACTTCCATTGTTCTCGTACATCTCATTTTGAAATTAACGCACACCTCTGTATTCCAGATACGATTTGAAAGTTCTGTATATAGAAAAATTTCTGTTGCATCCAATTTAGTTCAATATTTACTTACATTCTCACTTCTTCATAATTGTTCGTATTGCCTCGATACTATAGTGTTTTGAAACGTGGAAATTTTAGGAAAACGAATGTTTCAGTTTCTTTTAGAGTCTATTGAAGGAGGAGGATTGAAGTTTCTTACACAATGTCGTCATGTAAATAATCCCAGGAGAAAAAAGACCTTTTGTTACCAGAAGTCCATTTTTTATTAATATTGGAATATTTTTCCCACAGGGATTTTCTTATCAAAAGCATTTCCAAACTTTGATATATTCATTATCATTAATCGATAGGCTTAGTCGTCATTCTCACTTAACTGATCTTAAATATTTTCTTCGATTACATGAATTAATTTTTGTTGTGGTAAATAGATGACTTACTTGTGGTAAATAGACGTTCAATTACTATTATCTCTGAAAAGGGTAGTAGATTTCCATAAAAAGTACTGAAGTACTAAAATGTTTCATGAAGTACTAAATTTAGTACTAAAATATTAAAAGTCGCATCACTGGTCAGCAGTCGGAGAGGGGAATCGAGCTCCTCCACCCAAGTCGATGTGTGAAATGCTAGCACTTCACTTGGCGTTGCGGTATTTATGTAGCGTATTCGTTTTGTTTGACTAAATATTTGACGTATTCACAAATATCACAAGCATGCCATCCTCACATGGTCCGAACACGCAAATAACCCAACAATGCCATATATGTTTTCTTATACCAATGATGGACGGGATGCATTTGATATAATTCAAGAAATATATATACTGTTTCGTTTTCCCAACTCATATAAACGTTCCAGTCCATATTAAAGAAATTGTAGAATAAGATCAGTCAAAATATAAGTTAAAGAACCAGAATATCAACAAATCTCGATCACGCGCGCTCAAACACGCAAACCAAGTGTGGACTGTTCACGCAAATATTTGCCTTATTTGAGTCCTTTGATGTGAGACTAAAAACCGACAAGAGGACGGGTACGGGTGTTCGCGTGTTTGCCACAGTAGAGCAAATACATCGAATACAGACAAGTAGCTCACCTACACTTGACCTTCTTGGCAAATACGCAACGCCAAGTGAAGTGTCGGCAAAAGAGACAACCGGAAGTCCTGATAGGTTCGTCTTATTTGTTTCTGAAAACATTTCATTAATATGCTGTATGACGTACTTCGTTCCATTTCCAATGATATCCTGCAAAAATCGAAGCTACGTTTCATTGATGAATTACATTTCGTTGATGCCGTTGATTGGTCGTACATGAGTCGTATTTGGACTAATTTTATTGAACTTCTTTTCAATATTTTAAATAAGTTATTTTAATAAAGCAAAAAATATAAAAAATGATATAAAATCGTAAACAACTCAGTACATGAATCATTAACGCAGGTAGAGGTGGTCGCTGGGACGATGTAGAGTACCTATTCACTCTGCCACGCAAAGTGGCTGACATCTGGTAGAGATGAGCGGAAGTAGCACCTGTAGGGGGCTCTTTGGCGCTGGCTCACTGTCTCAGTTACCCGTTGCCTACCGATCGCTGTGGTTTTCAGCTACTGCGGTGTGTAGGGTGTCCTGGGAGCGGCACCAGCAGGTACTTCTAGCCTGCTTGTAGGGCTCGGTCACTGTTGGCATATTAGGTTAAAAATGACCTCTCGGAAATACCGTTCTGTTCCAAACTGTAAGAGTCTTTGGTTTATTTTCCTAAGGATTCGTACGTCCTAATACCGGGAACGTTGTTTTCAAGTATAGCAGACGCGTTACAGACTAAATGTACACTAATGTTAAAAACATTAATAGNACTTGCCTGCGGAATTTTGGTTATGTCTAGGTAAATGAATATATATATATATATATATATATATATATATATATATATATATATATATATATATATAATATTTGGTAAATTTTTCTTAAATCTTCTTGTTAACAATTAAAAAACTTTTTGACTGCTTAACCGCCTAAGACTAGGTACTATACATTCACGGGGATAATAAATTATAAATTCACAATAACATGGGAGTCAGTAGAGAAATTAATTCTAAACATTATGTAAAAAAACCGGTAATTCTGAGGAAAGACTGCATCGACGACTGGGAACGCGGTCCGATGCTCTTTTGTCACTAGTTCGCGGAGGATAGTCGAGAATCATACAGTATTGTGCTTCTGCGTATGAGAACGTTCGCGTTCGTTTGTATATATATCCAATACTCGAACAATTGTGAATTAGGAATTGTTCGACATTGTTCAATAACGTGAAATTAAAGACGAATAAGATAAATAATATTGTTGCAAAACATGTTATGTATTCCACGCATGTGATGTCACGACTTTTCTAATATTAACCACACATTTTTTTATAAATTCGAATCTATATTTTTTACTGTATTATAACAATGGTAGTACAATATGTTCGTCAAAATACTAAATAATGTGAGATGAAATTATCAGAGTACAAAGTTGAATTATGTCTCTCTTTCCTGTTGGTTAAACTTATATCTTTTCAATGACAAGCTGCATTCTCAAGTTAAACCTTCGTGTTAGTATCAGAAGCTTAACCTTCGAATAATTCTGTTTATTCTTGTTGAAACCTCATATTTTTAAATGCTGTAAATAAACTCTGATATGATATCATATGAAAAAGAAGTTTTGAAGCTGCAGGATACTATAAAACACATACTTGAGTGGTCTGTTCAAAATCTTCTTAATCTGAAAGTCTTCAGTAAGCTAATAGAAATTCACTACTTAAATACATACTTAAACGATAAAAAAATAATAAACTGTATGAAATAAAGGTCACACCACAGTAAGATTTTGATAATCTCTCCATATTCATTTGCAAATTTATAGAATTTTGGGTAGTTTCTATGTAGATCTTTGACATCTATCACTTTTTTAAAAAAAATTCAAATTATCTTCTTTATCCGTAATCTCAATATCCTCTTATTTCCGTTTCTGATTTTCATTAATACAATGGTCAAGTATTACACGACTTTTATCATTCTTGTTAACATTCTTCCTCAGATCATTAATTGTAATCTTAACACACATTTAAAAAAATATAATTTTTACCTTTTATCTTTTTCTTTTGTTATAAAACCACCCAATATTTTCTTATATTTTTCCCTATGTCTATTTTTTTTCTTCCGAATAATGTTCAAAGCTTGTCCACCTGAAACACGTTGATTGTTCGGATACACAGCATTAACTTTTATATTTTGATATTTTATTCAATCTGTATCATATTTCACACTTTTCAAAAGAAACACTAATTGTTTGCAATTACTTTTGAATTCTCTTGTGACCTTTCAAAATTGAAAATTATGATACATAAAATTTTTATTGGTATTTTATTACTTCACAGAGATCAACATTTCATTGAGAACCTCTGCAGCCTTTGCGGTGTAGAAGCACAAGCTAAAGGATCGCTTTAGCACCATTCACATGGACATAGTCGGACCACTTTCATCCTCAGAAGAATATAGATACGCGGTCACGGTGATCGACAGATTCACGCGTTGGATCGAAGTGATTCCAGTCACTGAGATCACCGCAAAGAAAACAACCGACGCAGTCTTGCACGGTTGGATCGCCCGATACGGCGTCCCCAACAAGATCATAACCGACCAAGGGCGACAGTTCGAGGGACAACTGTTCGGGGAACTAGGATAGGCATTAAGCGGCACAGAACTTGCGCATACCACCCCCAAGCTAATGGCATGATAGAACGCCTCCATAGGCAATTGAAAGCTGCACTCATGTCACACGACACTGGGTGGAGCAAAGCTTTGCCAATGATTATGCTGGGTTTTCGAACGGCACACAGAGAGGACCTAAACGCCTCAACCGCGGGACTCGTATTCGGAAAAACGCTGACATTGCCCAGCGACATCTTCCACGAATACAACAAAAACAATGAACAGCCCACGACAAGCTATGTCCAAGATCTTGTGCGTCAAATGCAACAACTCAAACCGGTCACGCCAAGATCTCAAACGAAACAGCCTTTTATGCATAAAGAGCTACAAAACGCAACTCACGTGTTCCTACGAAGCACTCCATTTAGAAAGGCACTTGTTCCTCCATACAATGGACCGTACAAAGTACTGTCCAGAACAGAGGACAACAAGACCATTAACATCCTCGTCAACAACAAAAACATACGAGAGTCTAGATCGGGTCAAACCAGCTTTCATCACAGCTGACCGAACAGACGCCATCCAAATACAAACTCTCGAAAACATTCAACAAACAGAAGAAACTACCACAAGACCTCCACCGGGAAATTACACTCGCTCAGGAAGAAGAGTCAAGTTTAATGAGAAGTCTGATTTTTCGTCGATGTCGAAGAAGCCTCGTCAGATCGGTGACTGAATTATTTCCATCATACAAACGTCGAAATAATTCTATGTTCAAGAAGCTGCCTTCAATCTGTGACTGAATTATTTCTATCATACAAACGTCGAAGTAATTCTATGTTTAAGAAGCTGCCTTTAACCTGTGACTGAATTATTTCCATAATCATCACGAGAGAAGCCGAAATAATTCTATGTCGAAGAAGCCTCGTCAGATCTGTGACTGAATTATTTTCCATCTCCAAGAATCACAAGGCTCTATCTCGCGGCCTCCAGCAGAGTTAACTCGACATTCAAAGTGACCACGATACGCCCTCGTACGATCAGCGGTGGAACTAACCTCACCGTACGAAGACACAAAACGCCCTCGTACGACCAGCGGTGGAACTAACTCCATCATTCAAGGACACGAGGTGCCGTCACGCGCCAAGAGGCCGTACTACCACGCTAGCATCTAGCTATTTCAGGATTGACCACCAGCGACACCATCTCGTGACGAAGAAGAGAACTTCTTCAACGACAACCTGCTTACCCGCAGCCGTGAGACAGACGAGATGAAGGCGTCATTTACAGAGCTTTCTAACGCCTGTAGTTGTCAACCTGGTGTCATTTATTGTTTACGATTAAATCACTTGTTCATATCGATCCTGCGTAATAAATCTTGTTCTGTTCAACCTGTGAGTATTTATTTTGAAGAGGAAGAGCCTTATTGCGAAGCAACCTCAGCATTGAGATTTGTGAAGCAATAAAAAATCTTCCCCGACAGCGGTCTGAAAGGTTTTTGAAGTCAAAATTATGGTTTTAGTTTTCAGAGTAAAATAGTTTAATGGTTTAGCTTTATGTTTACAAAATTTAGATTTTGATGTGAGAATGACATATTCTATCTGATATAAGATAAGGATCCAGAGTAGAGTTTTCCTAAACATAAAAAATTGTAATTTCTTTTCCGATTTGCATTGCACTGCCTAGTAATTAATTATTCATAAATTTCTTCACATATGAATATATGTTAATACATCATATTTTGCATATTATTGTAGTACACTGGCAGGGTTCTATTTTCAAGCAGGGCTTTGTCACCAGTATCATGTGACCAAATAAAAAATATTTGCTAAATTATAAAATTATTTTTTTTGGTCATTGCAAAGTAAACAAGATGTGTTCACATTTTACTGTATCTATCTCACACCCTTGGTGCTGGGAGTGTAGAGAAAATGTACAGTTTTAACCAATATTGTTCTCACTTAATCTCTTATAATTATTGTCCTTATGCCTTTAATTACCAATATACTAATAAATGAGGATTATATTGTAAGAATTCTAAATATTTAAAAGAAAAAAATGAATAATTTAACGTTTGTTAATTTTTAAATCACTTCATTTGTTAAAAAATCAAGCCAAGTGCGTATGTAGGGTGGTGCAAGATGGGGCAGTTGCCCCACCTTAAGAGTTATGGCAGATACCCAATTTTCCATATGGAACTCTTAGTAAAAGAAGTAGTTGAAAATTTTGCAACTAAACCTCACAAACTATTTTGTATATAAATTGATTCTTTTAAATAATTACTGTTTTAATGCTAGTATGTATTATTGCATGGTATCCAATTCTCTTTGATGTACGTTGAATTCAGAAAACGTCCTCACGTTACATTTTGAGCTGTATACGCTCTTGAATTCAGCAAACTTGGAACCTGAGGCAGACAGGGATTTTCCCAGTTTCTAGTTTTTTTCTCAAGGAAACTCAATTCACAATTCTGTTGATGCACTGTCTATTCACAATGAATGAAGGAGTCTCCCTCTTTCACCTTTCTTTCTTGCCTTTAGTTGTTTTTCAGTAATAGGAGGATCTTTCATTATTTTAAAGATATTATTAATACTTGGGATGTTAGTATTTAGGGAGTCCTTGACAATTCATCTGTTGTCATTTGTATTAGGTAATCTTTGTTCCAGTTCTGCTTTTGTACTTTTCCTTAATTTTCCTGAGTAGTTTTTATTTTTAGTTAAATGTAGCAAGATGCTATAATGATTGTTTACTTGCACTTTTGATTTTCTACTGCCCCCTTTGTGAGGTTTATATTTTCATAGCCCTCTCCCTTCTTGAGTTCTTTTTGGGAGACCCTTTCTGTACTTTAAAAGTATTGGGAGACCCTTTCTGTACTTTAAAAGTTTTATTCTTCACTTCTGTTATCAGCCTTCTTGGGCAATGGCATCTTCCAGCCTACTATTGTATTATTGTATGATTTTCCCTTATGTATTTCAAATTATACCCCTAGAGAGACCTTCAATAACATGGTTCCCTTTGTGAGAACTATTGGTTCTAATTTTGTCAGGAATTAGTTGATCCTGTAACTCATACAAATTTCTTTTCAATCATCTAATGTTTACATGCAGAATATTATGATTATCTACATTTTTATTTCAATTTCTTTCCAATTTTCTAAAATTATAGGTTTTTTCTTTCTCTATTTCTATCATTTCTATTTTGTCTCAATCCGTTTTTTAAAAAAGGAATACAATTCCTGAGAATATTGTACGGTTAATGTAAGTTATACTGTTTAGATTTTTTTCATTTCTAATAATTTGGGAATTTCATATTTTATGCTTTTCTCATTAAAACTTTACCATTCTGGATATGAATAAATTTATAATTTTTACTTTTAGTAATCTGCTTAGTAATCTGCTTAGCAAGCTGATGTTCAGTACCAATGTGCTCAACAGCTAGCATCCCCTTCTTGATCCGGTCTCGAATGAATAAATACTTCCGCTGAATATGCTTGGTGCGGAAGTGAAACTCAGAGTTCCTAGAAAGCATCCTTGCTGACTCATTGTCTAGGTGGAGTATTGGTAGGGTGGACAGACCTATTAATTCCTTAAATAGCCGAGAGATCCAAATAGTCTCTTTTGAACCCAGGTTAGCAGCAACCATTTCTGCTTCGCACGCGGAGTCAGCAACCAATTCTTGACGACGACTCATCCAAGTAATAGCTGCATCCGCAAACTTGATAACCATTCCACTCGTCGAATGCAATGTATCTGGACACCCACAAAATCAGCATCACTGTAACAAGCAAGTAAAGGCACCGTGGGGTCAGAACAGTAAATCAATCCTAAATTGATGGTTCCAGCCAGGTAGCGAATAACTCGCTTCACTCGTATCACGTCCTCCTCTGTGGGATTCTCCAAGTGACACTCATGCTGAAAGCGGTATCAAAACGAGTGCCAAGGGCAACGTAGAGTAGGGCACCAACGGCCGAGAGTTAGGGGAAATTTGGCACTTTCCCTGGTGTGTGAGCACTAAATTTTTCCAAGAGGGTAAATACCGGATTGAATCCTTCCATGTTGAAACGACTGGAATCTTCCTGCTGACCCTCATGTCACCATCATGTCGGGTAATTTCAAGTCCGAGAAAATAAGAGACTTGATAATCTCAAATCGTGAGCTAAGCTGCTCTATGAATAAATCCATTTCCGACTGACTTGTTGCTGCTACCAATCCATCATCAACGTACAGGACAACGATGATCTTACCAGTTGACGTGTGGCGAGTGTATACACATGGATCTTCGCGACTTTGTTGAAATCCTGAACGTGTCATAAAATTGTCAAATTTTTTGTTCCAGCAGCGTGGAGCCTGCTTGATACCATTCGCTTGAGGCGACAAATGCGACTTATCCCATCAGAAAATCCTTCTTGTTGCTTCATAAAAATTTCTTCCTCAACATCTCCATACAGAAACGTAGTAGAGATGTCAAACTGCCGAAAAATCATCTTTTTCACAACTGCGATGGACAACAGCGATCGAATCACTTCAAGGCGTGCAACTGGACTGAAAATGTCCGCGTAGTCAACACCGGGTCGTAGAGCGCATCCCTTGATGACCACTCTTGCACAATGCTTGTTAGTACTTCCATCAGGATTACGCTTGATTCGAAAGACCCACTTATTATTTATGTTCTTCTTTCTCGAAGGGAGATTCGCCAATTCCCATGCATCATTTTTATGCATAGCACCAATTTCAGTGTCCATGGCACATTTCCACTAAACGCTATTCTCTCCTAAAATTGCTACATTGAAGGTATTCGGCTCACCTACTGTCAGAAGCACTTCTGCAAAGTTGGAAGTACCTTAGTCTTCTAGCCAACTGGAACGCTTTCTCCCTAGACGACTGCTTTGATCTCTCAGGTTGGTTGTCAGGCTGCGTCTGATTCTGAATCGTTGCTAGAATCCTCATCTGGATTGTTCGTTTCAATTCTAAGCACTTCGATAACTTTCTCTTCTTCAAGATCCATCTGTCCTTCCGTGATTCCGTCTTCCCTGGTTGGCCAGGCAATTTTCTCAACACATTTGCCTACTTCCTCAAGAAAAACAACATCTCGCGAGACAACATCTCTTTTCCCAGGAATGTAGATTCAACAACGTTCATCGCCGCCATATCCAACATAATAGCCAACCATCGCCTTTGGATCCATTTTGCGTCTCTTCTGCGCTGGAAGATGAACGTATTATTTTGAGCTTACAATACGCAGATGTTTGATCCTTGGCTTCTGACCAAACCAGAGCTCATGGCGTCTTGTCAGCAACTGACGATTTTCCGACTCGACTGAGAATGTAGCCTGCGGTAATGACAAGCTCAGCCCAGATAGCTGTGGGAAGAGTGACGTCATGATTTCAATATTTTAAGGTACGAGCCATTTCAACGATTGTTCGATTTTCGCCCTCGACAGTTCCATTCTGCTCCGGTGTGTAGGGGGCTGACAGACGCTGATTTACGCCGTACTCCTTCAGAACTCCACTTACGTCGCTGTAATCGAACTCACCGCCGTTGTCGCTGAGAAACTCCTTGACATTGTGACCAAGCGTGCGACTCCTTGAAGGCGGATTTTTCATGTGCGACAAAAGTAGCAATACCTGGAATAATGGTCCTTGATAACGATCAAGTAGCGACGACCATTAAAGGATGGATCAAAAGGTCCTCAAACATCACCAGATAACAGGTCACCATGTGTAGAAGCTCGTACACGTGTTCCAAATGATAAACGATGTGCCTTCCCAAACTGACATTGCTCGCAGATTTCATTGTCAGCTGGCACTTTAATTCCCAATTCGGAATTGAGCTTCGATCGGACAAATCTCTTGTCCATATGCCCCCAACGCTGGTGATAAAGCTGAAGTGTTTGATCATCTTCTGCTGCACTCGCACATACTTCGGCTGGTTGAACTGTGTGAAACGAGGCGCGATATAGTGTTCCACATATGTTCCGTGTTCCTTTGAATAAAGTCTGACCACTAACGCTGAACTGACACTCGGTATCAGTTGATTCAAACTTGCTGCTGTTATTTCGATCACGAGCTGCAAGGACGGAGACAAGATTTCGTGATATGATTGGAACGCACCACACATCATTGAGCGTGAATGATTTTACATTTCCGTCACTGTAGTTGGTCACCGAGAGCTTTAGTAACCTCCTTTCCTGCTGCTTTGACCATCGCATTTGAATTCACCGGGAAGGGTTTGTAATCAGTGAACCAGCTGAGATTTGGCGTTATATGACGAGTAGCACCATTGTCAGTCCACCAATGATCATTTGTGGTTGTCACATTAACATTACTGCTTAGTGAAAGCAGTGCAACATGGGTATCAGACACGGCTGCCTGTGAGCTACTTTGTTCACCCTTACTGCCTCCGATTGGATTCGTGCTAGATCCGCTAGCTCAAGCTGGATACGGCGGCTTACCATCAGCTTTCCATTTAGGACATTGCCGGATCCAATGATATTGCAATACTTGCACTTACCAGTTTTCTTCATCTTTGAGCCAATTATGTTCTTTTCACCGTTGTTTATAGTGTAGAGAACATCGCCAGATTTCGATGCTGGGGCAACGTTACGCTCCTGACGAACAAGAGCTGACGAAAGATCTTCCATTTTCTTATCGTTATTTGCTTTCATGAGGAGGTAGCTTGATTTGAATTACTCAAAGCGCTTTGGTAAGATGTGCAGAACTTGAAACAAACAGTAGCTCGAGAAACGCCTCTACTGTTTCAATCTTACGTGTCTTTAGACCAGAAGCAAAATCCCGATTCTTCACTCGTGATAGATGGTGCATCTTCCGTTTAATCCCATTTCATACTGAAGAAATCAAGACACTGACGAAACAACTGATCTTCAGCTTTGTTATCAAACTGCTCTACTAACACATCCCATGCTTCCTTCGCTGATAATCTTCCTAAGATACGTTGGTGAAGATCATCACTTACACACTGGGAGATTATTATTTTTGCCTGAGAAGCAGATTTGCTGAACGCTACTAGTTCTGTCAGTTCGTTTTCCTTCGGTGGTTCAGAGAGCGTAGGTTTCTCTCTAGTTCCCTCAACAACGCCGACTGCATTGAACAACTCGATCCTTCCAGAATGACCAATCTTCTGCTCCCTTTAGTTGTTTGATTCCTTTCGTGTATTCCATTTTGAAGCTGGACGAACTTGAACGCGCACACGAGAGAAATCCGGAAATCACGCACGAGGACTCTCAGAGCAGATCAATTGTGAAAACTTATCACGTTTATAACAGAAAAACAGCACAGTTGAACGAACTGGAATTTTTAGTTTCAGAGCGAATAAAACGAGTTGAAATTTGACTGACTTTTATTAAGAAACAAGCACTTGAATGACAATACACACACACAAGCAAAAACCGAAAAACAAAACAAAATTAGACCACACACGAAAGAGAACTAGTTTTGCCACACACGTAACTACGAAAATAATGTTAATTGAACAAGACAATAGTATTCTGTATCATATTATTTTCTAGATCATTTACTCTTTTGTTCAGTTCATTAATTATTTTGTCTTTCTGCTTTAGCTTTGCTTTGAAAGCTAGTTATCACTTACATCTTTTACTGTATGTGTCGCTAACTTAGAAAGTATGGACATCCTTCGTAAATGCTTTTTTAAAATTATGAACCCATTTGAATTTGAAAATTCCATTTCTAAAGTTACAGTAGAGATAGTACCAGCTGTCTATTTCACTCAATAATTTGCTTATCACTAAATTATATTCAGCACTAATTTTTAGATTGTAAGAGGTTTGTGAAGTTTGTGTTTTGTATTGTTTCAGGGTGTCGTGAAGGCATCCATAAATTGCCCCATCAGCGTATAAACAGGGTCTGGTGTGCAACGCGGAGAGTGGGACTGAGTTATGAGGTCATGATGTCACGGCTAAAGGATGGAGGTCAGAGTCAGAGGGAGGAGAGAGAGACCGAGACGAGTGAGTGGACAGGAGGCGTGAGAACAGGTCCTGATGTAGAAGATGCCCTCGGGCGTCGCTCGCAGCGATCTGCCTCCGCCCCTTACCAACCTCCCTCGAACCGGGGACCTCCAGCCTCCCGGTCCGGGTTACCAGCCGCCACGCCTCAACTGCCGGACGACGTCAGCACCTCTGACATGGTTCGCTGCCCACTCACTGACGTTCACGCTCGACCCAGAACCGTGTGAGTATTAAACGACTATCACATGCCCGGAGTTTATCTTGGCCTACGGCCCGATACCCCAGTTCTTCCCTCCCCCCTCCAACCCCCGTCCTTCCAACAACTCCCTTATCCTCCCCCTCATCCCCGTCTCCTTGTCGCGGCTCGTCGGCGACCCTTCAACCGGCCAGCCTGCAGGGAAGCCGACCGAGACCGCCCGACAAAGGCAATAGGGACAAATAGATATTGAGGGTTATTATATTATTAAATCAAATGTTTCTTGTTATGTAACATTGTTTGTCAGCGCATAAATCATGGACATCTAGACAATAATATCATCAGTTCTCCAACAAACCTAAACCAGCTCTACTTATAATACAACACATTATATAAACTGCTAATTGAATGATAAATGTAATTTCCAAGATGCTCTTAACGTTAAATGAGTCTCGTCTATACAAAACTTCATTTTTAACATACAATGAATATCTGTAAGATATTCAAGTTAAAGGTATAAAATAATCAATATGAATCTCTTCAAGTCTCATAATACTCTGAAAAAGTAATTAAGAAACTAACATGTAATTTCTTGGAACAAATTAATGTGCCACACTCCCAGTGCAGCTCCATAGTGCAGGTGACGTCATACATGAGGTAATCCTCAATATTTGAAACAAGAAGAAGAAAAAAAATGATGTAATACAAATCATTCCTGGTAATATTGAACTCTGCTACAAGATTTCTTTCTCATGTTATTTAATACCTTATTTTTCTTCCTTATGAAGGAAAAGAAAATTCGTCAAGCGCTCCCACTTCCCTCTATGCAATTTATATTTTATTTTGGCATATTTTGTGAATAGAGTACGAGACATAATTGGTTATAGAGGAATACATGAGTAAGTGAAAACACCCAACACTTATCTTCTTCATTTTTCATGACTTTTTTCCAAATTGTTGACAAATTTGATATCCCTATTTCTGAGAAAAGTCAAAAATATTTCTGAAAAATGTGCTAAAGCTATACCCATTTAATATTGGTTTAAATGAAAAATAGATGTAATACAAATAAGTGTTGCTCAAAAGGGATATTTGATGGTAGCAATATGAAATGTTGGTTGCATACTATTACTACTGGGTAACATTAGAAACAAAAAAGAGAAAAATCTGTTACTGTGGAGGTGTAGATTGCAACCTGTTGATGCAGTTGAAAGTTGTCTTCTGATGCTAGTGTGTGCTGTCACAACCATAAAATGTACTTAGAAAACTTGCTTTTCTAAATAGTTCCTGTTGTGATCCTTTCACGAAACATAAAAAGGCAAATGAAGGCAGTTTAAGTGAAATAGATGTTTCAGTATCAAGAAAGATGCAGTAGGTAAGGGGAAAATCTATCATGTCTGTACAAAAGATGTACCCAGCTTGCACCATGATGACAATTATCCCCTTCCTGATTATGAACATGAGAAGGGGCATCATAGCAGTTTCCTTGTTCTGGGGTGGTCTACATCAAAAGATTCAGTGGGAGTGTGTGAAGTGAAGAGTCCCTAGGACATTGTGCGTTAACTGAACATATGGAAAGTATGTAAAAGGAGATGCATGTGAATTAACTGAAGCACCACATGTGTGAATTGTAAAGATTTCATTAATATTATAGAAGACCTGACACTACATAATAACAATAACAATATGCATGATTCACCAGAATGTAGAAATTTAGCTTATGCCATTGTTTTATATAAATTACAAAGAAGCGATAAGTTTGATTCTGTGTTGTATTAAATCTAAACAGGATAAGATTCACAGATGTGAGATTTGTCTTAGTTAAGAGGCTGCAGCGGAAAGAGAAATTCCTTCTGATTCAATCACCTTCAAACAGTGGGAACACACTGACAGAAGTACTATCACTACCAAAATACTAATTATGAAGGATTTTGTCTTACCTGTGTGATCAGATTAACACAACACACCACTACACTGCAATATAACAGGCTGCTTATCTACAATACAAGAGAAGAATTTGGATTCTAGTACTTGATTATGCACAAAATAATTATTCGTACTGAAGAATGCTGTTCAAGGTTACACCTGGGGCAACAGCCAGGCAACTTTACGCCCTTTTGTAATTTGTTATCAAGATAGTACTGCATGAAAAGAAATAGTATGGTGAACATACCTTATTGTCGGGATTGTCATAAACATGACTATGACACTGTACATTGTTTTCAGTAGGTTGCTGTTAATTAAGACAATTTGACCAACTGTAAAGAAAGTTCTGTATTATGGTGATGGGGCATCAAGCCAATATAAAAATCGAACATTCTACCACAGATAACATTCACTCTTAGCCAAAAAAGCACTCATAATACAGGTATACAGCTATATAATACATTACCACTAAACCTCAAAACAAAACTCAAACAATTCTTACAACAGAAACTCTACTACAGTGTACAAGAATTCCTCAATGACAATAACTAATGTATGACATACAATCTTTTGCAGGTAATCATTAGAACAAAGGTGCAGAAGGTGACCCATGATACAGGAAATGATCTAACAACATCAAATTACATTGTTTTACTATAAATATAGACCTCGACACAAATTAATAAAATAAAAGTAAAATAATAGAATTCCTACCATAGATATCTAATAACCCTAGCCTAAATAAATATTAATATTCTGTAATAGTAGAAAATAATTGTATTTTATGTTAACTTCTACTTTGCCTAAGTTAAATGAATATGGTTAAATGTATCCATATTCATTTAACCATATTCATTTAACATAGTTATTATAATGTTGTTATTCTTATATGTAAATATATTGTTATTGTTGTTAGTACTATGACTCGCCATACATCATTGTTATGATCTATGTGGTTCAATAAAATATTATTATTAATATAAAAATGCTTCAACAAAAACCTTTTTTCTGGTTTATTGCATTGTCAAATGAGGTTTATGCACGTTGATTCCATATTTTTGTCATTTATTACCATTGAGTGAATTCAAGTCTGTTTTTAACATAAATCAAGCCTATATGAGCAGCAAATGCAAAATGCTTAAAAAATACTCTTGTAAAGATAATTATAGTGTTTTGTAGAGAAAGTTTAGCCTCAATTCTATTGTTTTCAACCATATTATTATATTATTTTTGTCAAACTAAGACCATTTTTGAGTTCAAAATGGAAAATGCTATTTTTTTTTAAAACTAATTTTCCAAAATACAATATCAAGGATTTTCACAGTTGTTATTTGGAAAATATTCAAATGCATAGAATTTTCATTGGTTAAAATTTGAACATTTTTTTTTTTTTTTCATAATTGACAGATATATTGTTTTTAATAGAGCTATATTTGAATAGTAAGAAAAAAGTATAACATTATGAATTATGTTATAAAAAACAATTTACTTAATTTCTTATATTATTTAGTTTTCTCTAGAAATTTCATGGAAAGCTTGAAACTAATTTTTTTAGTCCTCTCGCACATGTAATAAGTATGTACCATACATTATTTGTGAGTGTGCACTGACAAATGTTTATGCTGTCACTGATAATCCTCAATTTCAGATAGATAAATCACATTCAATTTGAAGGAAAAAACGTTCAATAATGATTGAATATCAGTAAAGTAGAAACTGAGTAATCAGTGGAGGCGACATTGTTGGTTAAACTAAGTACTGGATTTTAGGCCAATTTTTCACTTTAAATATTCAATTTGTTGTTGTTTTGTGTGTGGAACAAGGGCTAGGATTAACAACAAATTTAAAAAGTATTCGTTCGCAAGAAGAAAATTATAAGACAGTTGACAGTTTTTCCACAAGAGAATTGTTTTTATTTCAATACAGATCTAAAACTGAGATTAGTTCACTGTGTACAAATCATGGAAAAGTGTTTTTAACTTTTTATGAGCAGAGTGTGAAAAGTTTTTATGATCCTTAAAAAACTATGCTCTGTTGATTAAGAAATAAATTTGGACTATCATATGTGACTTCGAAATTAAACATTAAAGGAAATGCATTATCTTTTCAATGAGTTATTTCCTAATTCAAGAGTTTATTTTCCAACATTTGTGTAATTGCGACCAAAACAATGCATTTTAGCTGGTGCTGCAGGAACTCACTCAGTATGTGTGTGTGCAATCCATTAGAATTTCAAATTGATGTTAAGGGCACACAAGTAACGCCTTTGATTGTTGGAGGTAAAAATTTACAAAATTACAAATCATTTGACTTTTACTAATAAAACTCATTTGTCAACGTAATAAGCTGGAGAAAGCGGTTTTTGGTGAGGTTCACGATGGTCGTTTTTTTTTATTTGGCCGATTATACAAAGAATGACCCCTATGTACTCATGAGCAAGACTTTGGTTTAACTGCAAAATGGAACCACAATTTTTGCCACAAGCCGTGGGAAGAACGTGTGTGATGGAATAGGTTAGACAGTTAAATGGCTGGCAACTAGAAGTAGTCTTCAGCAGCTAACTTCAGGGCATATTTTAACTCTCCTGGACCTATTTCAGTGGACAAGAAAGAATATTGAAGGTGTGAACAATTTCTGTGTGTTTTGAAAAGAAGATGAACTTGGTAGAACATAGCTACAGGACTGACTCTAGGATGAAGCAACAATTCCTGGTACAAGAAGTCACCATTTATTCTTACCACCTACATAACATGATCTTAACAGACTTTCATCTCCTGAGCATAGAGCCTAGGACTGTTGCTCAAGTCTCTGAGGCTTCATGTACATCAAATGACATTATTAATCCATGCCAATATGTTGCTGCAGATTACAAAAAATAAAATAAAAAAAATGGTGCATTGGATATCTATCTCAAAAATATGAAGAGCTTCAAGATATTTGTATTAATTTTATGTTTCCACCAAGTCCATCTAGGTTGTTTAATTGGCTTAAAAATGTGGATAAATGATGGATTCCTAATAGCCATATTCTTATGTGTGTTCCAGTGCCATCAACATCTTCAACAACTGGGCTGTATTAACCTTCAGGTGACTTACTGAAAAAGCCAAGCTTTCAAGGAAATATACACTTTTGTTTTAAAATGATTTTAAATGTTGTCCTTTGTAGTAGGAATATGAAAGTAGCGGTAATGTAAATTAATTATTTTCTTCATTGTTAATAGAAATGCAACCTGCCCAAAATGATTTATAGGCTATCTTCTCAGACGTGGAGATTTTTTTTTTTTGCTGAAGGAGTGATGGGAGAAAGAAAGCTTTTTTTTCTAAACATTTCCCAGTGGCATAGGATGTAACAAATTTTATGCTGCTACCATCTATCCCTATTAAGCTATGCACATTTGATTGCTCTTATTTTCCCATTTAAACCAATGTTAAATAAGTACTTAAGCATGTGTTTCAGAAATATTTTTAACTTCATTTGCTCTCAGTGTAGTTAGTGGTAGCATCAGTGGTCTAGCGGTAGTGTCTTTGTTTCTATGATCCCACTAAATGGTAGAGTTTGGGTTCAAACCCTGCTCAGCCGAATTAGGTGAGAATTTCAGCTGGGGATTCCCTCACCTACTCTAGACAAATGTCGGTTAGGTATCATAAGTTTCCCGGCAACTGAACATCTCTCCTTCCCAATTCCATTTTTCCAGTCCAATGGTTAGGTGGAAGAGCAGGCCTCATGGCCTGAACCTCACCAAAAGGCATGTACTAAGTAAATAAATAAATAAAAAATAAGTATTTCTCTGAATATTAGATACTTGTGCATGAGACCACGCTATTATCTTAAATCCTTTTTTTCTTGTCCTTTGACCTGGAATAAAATTTCAAGATTTACACTACACGTAGTGGTTTATTGGTAAGAAATAGAATTCAGGTGGATGACTATTATCTACCAGTGAAGTATATTTCCATTAATGTCCTCGTGTTCATCTGGAATTTAATTTTTGCTGCATTTTAATTTTTTAGTGTAGTTTACAGGGACCAAGTCCCTGGATTGGAATTTTTTCTTTGTAATACTTTTTTACCAGTGATGTAATTGAACAATTTTATTGAGTCATTATTTCTTGTTATCCCTCAGACATTCAGTACCAGTTTAGCAATACCAATTACATTATTCTTTTCTCCAGAAGATATTGAATATCAAATAAATTTGCTAATGAAACACAACTAGGTGGACTGCAAAATTTCTATATATTCTCAATTTTTATTAATCTGAATAACAATTTTGGTCCACAATTTTAATTAATAACTTTTACCACTATTTTAAAATATGCTTTTTAAATGTTTCAATCTTAGTAATTTGGCATTTTGGTAAATTTAATGCATTTTTAAGTTCATATATCCTCTTGTGTTTTCTTCCTTTTTTTTACTGTTTTTCAGATATTTTGTACTATTTTTCTTTAAACATTTACTGCTATAATAATTTTTTTTAATTCTCATCAAGTTTTGTTTTAATAAAACAAAAAATCCCATTTACTTAGTTTTCAGGAAGTATACATTTCAAGGATACTTTCACATAATTATGATATTTTGAAACACAAACATATGGGCTCACTCATTATAACTAGAACCAAGTCAATTAATCTTCCTAAGTCTTAAATTAAGAAAGAATTAACACTATCTAGGGAAAATAAAAGGTTTTCATTTAACTGGTTAGTGATTAAACATATTTGGAATAAAGTTATTAAATTGTTAGTCGAGAAATACAGAGAGAGAAATATTAGATTTGTTAAAGAAATACTTTTGACCAACAAATATCCTTTGGGATTTATTAATAAAAACATAAATTAGAGGACTTATAATATTTTAAAAAACTTCAGAATCACAACAAAATATCAGAATAAAAAAGTTAATGTAGTATATCCGAACAATCAATGAGTTTCAGGTAGATAAGCTTTGTACATTATTTGGGAAAGAAAACATTTGCATTGACCACAAAGATAATTTTATAATTTAGCAAATATTATTTTTTATTTGGTCACATGATACTGGTGACAAAACCCTGCTTGAAAATAGAACCCTGCCAGTGTACTACAATAATATGCAAAATATGATGTATTCACATATATTCATAAGTGGGTAAATTTATTAATAATTAATTACTAGGCAGTGCAATGCAAATCAGGGAAAAGAAATTACAATTTTTTTATGTTTAGGAAAACACTACTCTGGATCCTTATCTTATATAAGATAGAATATGTCAATATCACTAAATTTTGTAAACATAAAGCTAAACCATTAAACTATTTTACCCTGAAAACTAAAACCATAATTTTGAATTCAAAAACCTTTCAGACCGCAAAGGCTGCAGAGGTTCTCAATGAAATGTTGATCTCTGTGAAGTAATAAAATACCAATAAAAATTTTATGTATCATAATTTTCAATTTTGAAAGGTCACAAGAGAATTCAAAAGTAATTGCAAACAATTAGTGTTTCTTTTGAAAAGTGTGAAATATGATACAGATTGAATAAAATATCAAAATATAAAAGTTAATGCTGTGTATCCGAACA
Source organism: Laupala kohalensis (assembly GCA_002313205.1). Lineage (NCBI taxonomy): Eukaryota > Metazoa > Arthropoda > Insecta > Orthoptera > Trigonidiidae > Laupala > Laupala kohalensis. The sequence continues at coordinate 245,815 of NNCF01128850.1, read as the reverse complement.
ATCAACGTGTTTCAGGTGGACAAGCTTTGAACATTATTCGGAAGAAAAAAAATAGACATAGGGAAAAATATAAGAAAATATTGGGTGGTTTTATAACAAAAGAAAAAGATAAAAGGTAAAAATTATATTTTTTTAAATGTGTGTTAAGATTACAATTAATGATCTGAGGAAGAATGTTAACAAGAATGATAAAAGTCGTGTAATACTTGACCATTGTATTAATGAAAATCAGAAACGGAAATGGGAGGATATTGAGATTAAAGAAGATAATTTGAATTTTTTTTTAAAAGTGATAGATGTCAAAGATCTACATAGAAACTACCCAAAATTCTATAAATTTGCAAATGAATATGGAGAGATTATCAAAATCTTACTGTGGTGTGACCTTTATTTCATACAGTTTATTATTTTTTTGTCGTTTAAGTATGTATTTAATTAGTGAATTTCTATTAGCTTACTGAAGACTTTCAGATTAAGAAGATTTTGAACAGACCACTCAATTATGTATTTTATAGTTTCCTGCAGCTTCAAAACTTTTTTCATATTATATCATTTCAGAGTTTATTTACAGCATTTAAAAATATGAGGTTTCAACAAGAATAAACAGTATTATTGGAAGGATTTTGGTTAAGCTTCTGATACTAACACGAAGGTAAAACTTGAGAATGCAGCTTGTCATTGGAAAGAGATAAGTTTAACCAACAGGAAAAAGAGACATAATTCAACTTTGTACTCTGATAATTTCATCGAAATTATTTAATATTTTGACAAACATATTGTACTACCATTGTTATAATACAGTAAAATATATAGATTCGAATTTATAAAAAAATATGAGGTTAATATTAGAAAAGTCGTGACATCACATGCGTGGAATACATAACATGTTTTGCAACAATATTATTTATCTTTTTTGTCATTAATTTCACGTTATTGAACAATGTCGAACAATTCCTAATTCAGTATTGTACGAGTATTGGGTACATATGCAGACAAACGCGAACGTTCTCATACGCAGAAGCACAATACTGTATGATTCTCGACTATCCTCCGCGAACTAGTGACAAAAGAGCATCGGACCGCGTTCTCAGTTGATGCAGTCTTTCTTCAGAATGACCAAAATAATTTTTTAAGAAAAGTACTTTAAAATTTAGCAATCTGTGAGCAAGAAAATTTGTTTGACAATTGCTTTTTCGTACATAACTCGAAAACCATGTAGGTAAGCGAAAAATGTGTAGGAACAAAAAATGAATGTGGTATAGAAGATAGTAATCTGAGTTTTTCTCATTTCGGTAGATGTAATTGTAACAGAGTCATATATCGTTGAGGTAACGCCATGATCACCGAAACCCAGAATACTTACATGTCAGTTTCTTCCTAAATATGTGGGACCTTTATTCCATAAAAGACAATTCAAATGGCTTTTTGTTTGCTTGCTGCCATGACAAACAATTCATAGCGACATTAATAGCTTAAATGACAACATTTCATAGCGACATTAATAGCTTAAACGCGGCATGCGGAGAGTTTAAAAAATATGTTATAATTATAATAAAAACTTCAAAAAATATTATTTTAAGCTCACATAACTGTTGTAATTGTATCCTTCTTGCTTGTTATTTGCCGACTTACAGACTTCATTGAATTACAATATAATGTACGCGCACTGTTGGCGTTCTTCGACGAATGTGTAGCCAGATCGCCAGTCAACAAGGAAGGCGGTTACTTTGTCTTGGACTCTGTCAGGACTCTGTGCTGGAAGGTCCTTGTCGTTCGCATCGACCAACTTTCTAACACCTTCCAGCATCGAATATTTGATCATTGACAACGGGGTGACCACACCATTCGCCAATAATCAACTTTGGAAGATATTTGGCAATGATCGTCGTGTGTGTGGCCTAGGCACTAACGAAAATCAAAAGGTTTTATTCATTTATCTACATACATATACATTTCTGCAGTTCAACTCCATTTTACCTTAAAGTGACTCCACTTTGAGACGAAAAGGATAAAAAGATGTGGAAACAATATTCTTATGACTTCGACTCAATTTTTAACGATAGATGAGTTCTTCCGCGTCTAAACTGTTCCTCCTAATGGCTTTGTGTATCTTGGGTTTCCATGGTTGCTTAGCGAACACGTAGAGGCAGTTAACACCTCGCACAACAAAATCAGATTGAGAGCAGGGTCAGCTCCCTACACTGTGCGGCAGTGCTGCTCTCAAGTGGTAACCCTGCAGCGCGAATAAGTAAAGTAACACCGAAATGCCTGCTGACCTGTTGACACTTCTGATGTGATATTTGATTCATTTTGTGCCTTTTTTCCTGTCTCTTTTTGTGATCCTGAGACAACGCTCTCTAGACTGCAAACTTACCGCTCATAATATTTTGTCGTACCACGTGTTAAAGCTTTACGTGCATAACAACAGCTATATATATATATATATATATATATATATATATATATATATATTTAATTTCACAATTTAATTACAACTGTATAAATAATTTTTCACACTCATTAAAATATATTTTACATTGTGCTACCATGGTAACCATTCGTTATAATTTGTGATTTCTGGGCATCCGATAAGCCACGTTCACACCGACACAATTTGCGCGCGTTCGTGCTCCTTCGACTTATATGCTTACATTACAGCGTTTCGTGACTCTGTGAACGGGCCTTTAGGCTCAAAATGGCGACCGGCTTTTGATGCGATCGGCCGGAGAGGGCTTCGCTTTATAGAAATCTTCAGTACGTCGAAGATTCTCTCGTACCAATATCTGCCACCGGTGTAATGTCTTTAACAAAAGAATTCCCCCCACCCGAAACCGATTTTTAGGATCCAATAATCCCAGTTTGTCGTGGAGTATTGTCTTTATGTCCCATAAGTTAATTTATTTATGTATATGGCACTTACTTGTGCTAGACTCCTTCCTTTCTCTTTCCTGACCTTCCTTGGTCACCTCTTGTTCTTTTCGATCCCGACGCTAGGGTAACTTTCATTTTCCTCTTTCTTTTTTTATTTTATTTTATTTTTGTAATGATTTGTGTAGTTTTGAGATATGTTGATATTTAAGTTGTAATTCAGGAGGGTTTTTAGTGGGTATGGTTGAGTTGTTCGGCGAGTCCCACACGCGTGGAGAGTCATGTTGGCTCTCCCTAGTGCGTAACTGCATTTTCCCTAGCTGTACAAGTTTTTACGGCTCTAATGACCTAGATGTCGACGAGCCGTAAAGCCCTCTAAAAAAAATCTATGATATGGGCGCTCGTCACTACTCGCTTTAAAATGCCCGCGCATATGACGTGTCGATAGTATAGCGAAGCGTTCGCTAGTGAAAAACTATCGTTCGCTATCGACAATTGTATCGACCAATTTCTTTCTCATGGCCTGCAATTTGCGCGCGTAATTTATTGACAAGCATCGATTATGTACACTGGTAATGCTTATTTTTGATTTCGCATAGTTATTAGCGCTACTTGCTTGTACATTTTCCCCCCCGAATCTCAGTATTTGCTGCAAAATTTAGCTTCCTGTAGGCACAAAGTGTCAACAAGGGTATGTAGGTTAAACTAATGGGTTAACACAGACTTATTAGTGATTAACAAGAGCCTGTTTAGATTCGAATGTGGATAGGTAAATTTTCGTGTAAATTACTTTTTTGAAATGTGATTTTGTTACTTAATGAGGCATGTAATAGTCATTACATTATTAAATTTTGTTATTTGGATTGTTAACTATTTAATGGAACACTCGTTTTGTGTTAGTCAAATTATGTACAAAACCTACATTGATTTGTTGGTAATGTTTCACTATTAAATAAGTCTTGAAAACTGTTAATATTTGTTAATCACTATCATTTATGTTAGTGTTTCAATTCCTCAAAATCAAATTTTCCTTCTTTGGAAGCTTTAAGTATTTAATGTGTAATTCTCATTCATTTTGTAATTCTCTTATTGGTATAGTGGTTATAAACTTTATAACAAACATAATAGAATGAAGGTGTAAATGAAAAGGGCACAAACTTAATTTAACAAATACAATGAAAAAATATAATTGTATATGAAAATGTATAGAATTTTTTGGAGAAATATATAATAAAAAATAATTTCTATTTTCAGTTTGTAGAAATGATGTTTTACAGTATCGTATGGTAAAAAGATTTGCTGTAAAATTAAATCTACAGCTCTTGGAATGATAGGGACAACATTTATGTTTGTAAGTTGAAGTGTGTGTAAACATGGAAAGTCAACCACGTATCAAGAGGTTAGACTCAGAAATTGTTAATAGAATTGCTGCAGGTGAAGTGGTGAAGAGACCTGCAAGTGCTCTTAAAGAGTTACTGGAAAATAGGTTTGATTTTCTTTTAACTTCCTGTATTTTGTTTTGTCTTTGTTATATTTATAGGATATCTTATTTTTTTTAGTTTGGATGCAAATGCCACTCTAATTCAAGTAGTGGCAAGAGGAGGTGGATTGAAGTTTCTCCAAATTCAAGACAATGGTTTTGGGATTGCGAAGGATGACCTTGGGATAGTATGTGAAAGATTCACGACAAGTAAGCTGGAAACATTTGATGGATTACGCTCAATTAATACATATGGCTTTAGAGGTGAAGCACTGTGTAGTATTAGTCTTGTTTCTGATCTAACTATTGTCACCAAAACAGCAGATGCGAGATGTGCATATCAGTAAGTTTTTTAAAACAAGTGCTCTCCCTTTTGTTTATTTTTTTCTCCCTTTTGTTTATTAATATTCTTCATGTTTGATTTTTGTCTATAGAGTTCGATATTTAAATGGTAAGATGGTAAGTTCACCATTACCTTGTGGTGGTAACCAAGGGACACGAATATCCGTTGAAAATTTATTCTACAATGTGCCTACTCGTCAGAAAATGTTTAAGAACTTAAATGAAGAATACATTAAAACAAAAGAAGTGGTTATGAGTTATTCCATACACAATTCTTCTGTTAGTTTTTGCCTGAAGAAACATGGCCAAGATACTTATGATGTGAAGACTCTACCTAATTCAACCTGTATTGATAATATTAGATTATTTTATGGGAGAGAAGTGTCACGGTAATTATTTTAAGTTTATTGAATGTATGTGTGAAATTATTTTTCTGTACATTCTGATTTGTTGTCAATTTTTTCCTTAGAGACTTGATGGAAGCAAATGAAACAGATGAGATGCTGAAGTTGAAATTTCACATTGTTACTTCCAGTATTAACTATCACTCATCACAAATGACCTTCCTACTTTTCATTAACCATCGTCTTGTGGAAGCTGGTGGTAAATATCCCTACTTATTCTTTTGATTGTCACAATTTCTGTGATATATGAGCAGGTTGAAAAATATCATTGGAATTGGCGTTATGGAACAAAGTGTATTACATCTTTTGAAGTTCTATCGATGTTGTAATCTTCTACAGCTCATAAATTAATGTAAAAGTGCTATGCGACGACTTATAACTTGTTTATACAAATTGAAAGTTATTTGCCTGTCCTCATTATTTCGCAGGCTTAAAAAAACAATTGGATCTGTTATACAGTGAGCATCTCCCTGAAGGAACACATCCCTTTATATATCTCAGTTTAGAGATGTCTCCAGAAAACATAGATGTTAATGTGCATCCTACTAAAAATCAAGTTTTCTATCTACATGAGGATGCAATAAATAATAGAATCAAAACAAAAGTGAAACAAATGATTTGCAGTAGTATAGGATCAAATTATATCCCTATGAAAGTCTTAGTAAGTTTTGTCTGTTTTTTATTTTACTTTCATGCATGGTTATTCCATTGAGTACTTAAGAGTTGTTTTATTCCAGTCAAGATCATCATTAAATAATATATCAGCTAATGATTCTTTCCTTGGAAAAACTAAAGTGGAAGTATTATATCCATATGAGAAAGTTCGAGTTGATAGTTCAGAACAGAAAATTGATAGTTTTCTTCGTCCTTTATCAACATCAGACAGCAGAAAGTTGAATGGTTCTTCCAAAAATAATCTAAGAGACTTTTGCGGTGAGAGTTCTAGTTCTCCTTTGAATGAGAAAATCCATTTTGACAGTATGCTGCTCCAAGAAATGAGAACTGTCGGGTCAAAAAATCTCGTTGAAGAGAATTTTATTCATGTGTTAAACAAGATTATTCCTGAAGAACCAAATGTCAGGAGTGTTGTATCAAACCAAAATTTTTATGAGGAGTGGGGTCATTTACAATCTTCAGAGTTACAATACAACAAGAAATCTTTATTTAATGAGGGGACACACAAGGAGCTTTTTACGGATTTAATTCCAGAAGAAAGTCCCTGTGTTGCAAATTCTGTTCTTGCCCTGAAAATGACTATGAATAAAGATTGCTCAAATTTAATGCCCGACAAAGAGAGATTGGAGCTATTAAGTAAAAATTTTCCCCAAATTTCTTCTGTAGATAACATTGATGTTGAGACGAATTGTGAAAAGTTTTTGCTGGAACACAGTACTAATAAATTTGATGTCTCATCTGGTCCCGTGCTTGGTGAAAGGTAAATTTTTGTGTGCAGTTTTTTACTCTGTAGCAGAAGTGTATTTTCAATTTCTTTATATCTACTATGTTGTATATATGGTTTAGTGGTTTAGTGATGAACATATATTTCTTGTTGAAGTTGTTTTGAGATAATTAGAAGTATCAATTGCTAATAAGGAGTCTGAATATGGGTTACATTATCTATTCTAAGTCTGGGAATCTGTCAATTTTAGCTGAAGCTAAATTTTTCAGTTTCAAAGTTCTTTTGTTTTTACTCTACTTATGTGTATGTGGCTGTAAAAAGTACAAAAACTGGCAACTTATAGTTCTTTTTCACTCATATACTTAATATTTTCTGATATTCTTGTCATTTCAATGTTTCCTCTGGAGATATTATTTGTCTGTGATGGGTGATGATTTCTATTGGCATTTACTTTATTACTCATTTAAAACCCTTTGAAACTCATTCAGTCAAATTATCATTTTTCTGGGGTTTGGGGAAAGGGAAGCCTGTGACATATTTCCCATGAACCCGAATTCTTAAAGCTGTTACTTTAACTTGTATATCCCTCATTTTTCATTTTTTTTCTCTCTCCTCCATTAGACGTGAATTTTCCTTAACCAGTCTGGAAAATTTAAGAAAAAAAGTTGTAGAAGACTGTAATCAAGAATTGAGATTGCTTTTGAGATCTGGATCTTATGTTGGATGTGTAAAATATAAATGTTTGTTAATACATCATGACACCTGCTTGTATGCATGTGATGTCCAATGTTTATGGTAAATATGTTTCAGTACCAAGTTATTTATGATTTAATTTACATGCTGTATATTTGATTGTGACTTAAATTGTAATTTTTTTCAGTGAAACATTCTTTTATCAGTTTTTATTGTGTGAATTTGGAAATTTTGGAGTTATTTCTTTATCTGCAAGTATCTTTTCCTTTATTTGTAATAACTAACATGACTCAATAGTTATTAATCTCTGTGGTGCTTTGTTCATGTAGCCATCACTATCTCTGAAGCGAATTTTGAAAAGTGCTCTGAAAGGTGAATGTGCTGAAAGTGATATTCAAATCTTAGTTAATAGACTAAGGGATAGTTCAGAGATGTTAGAAGATTATTTTTCTTTAAAGATTGATGAGTATGGAAATTTAAAGAGCATTCCTTGGCTTCTTGGTATGTAATGCTTAAAGAATTCTAAAACAGTTAATATTATATTAGTTACAAAAAATACTTTTTACAGAGAGGTATTATCCATCTCTTTCGAGTTTGCCTGAACTTATTTTAAAATTGGCTACTGAAGTCAACTGGAATGAAGAAATGGCTTGCATTCAAGGAATATGTGCCAAGATAGCTCACTTTTACAGTCAAATCCCTTCTACAAATGTAAGATACCATTATTTACTTCCTTGAATTATCATTCATTTTAATTGTTTTTCATAATGCTTATGTTATAATATGTTGTTAATCATTCTTCAGTTTGATTGAGTTGAACAGTTTACTTTTGAGATACAAAATTGGATCCCATCAATGTTTCCCTTTGTCTTGCTGCTTTTTTTTATGGTTAGAAAACAGCAGATGCTGTAATAGTTTTCTTTGATTGACAAGTTTTCATGTTTTTATAAGGAATCTGAACTTGAAAGCCTTAATATTGAACTTAAATTTTTATTTTTTNATATATATATATATATATATATATATATATATATATATATATATATATATATTTTAATAATTTCTCAGGTGTAATTTACGAAAAGTTACTTTGAATGGAATATTTTGAATCATATTTTACCGTTCAAGTGTTTGTAAAAATCTTAATTTCTTTTTGAAAAATTCCAGTTATCGTCCCCTGTAGGTCTTTGTTTTTACACCAGAAATAATAATAATAATTTATCGAACCACATAGATCATAATAATGATGTATGGTGAGTCATAGCATTAACAACAATAACATTTATATATAAGAATAACAACAATATAATAATTTTGATACATTTAACCATATTCATTTAACTCAGGCTAGGTAGAAGTTAACATGAAATACAATTATTTTCTACTATTACGGAATATTAATATTTATTTAGGCTAGGGTTATTAGATATCTATGGTAAGAATTCTATTATTTTACTTTTATTTTATTAATTTATGTCAAGGTCTATATTTCTGCTAAAACAGTGTAATTTAATGTTGTTAGATCTTTTCCTGCATCATGAGTCACCTACTGCACCTTCGTTCTAATGATTACCTGTAACAGATTGTATGTCATACATTAGTTAATGTCATTGAGAAATTCTTGTACACTGTAGTAGAGTTTCTGTTGTAAGAATTGTTTGAGTTTTGTTTTGAATGGGTTCAGTGTATTGATGTTTTTGTAAGGTTTAGTGGTAATGCATTATATAGCTGTATACCTGCATTATGAGTGCTTTTTTGGCTAAGAGTGGATGCTATCTGTGGTAGATGGACATTTCTGGCCTGTCTAGTGTTGTGAACATGAACAGTAGAATTAAATCTGTAGTGACCCTTTGTCTAGTAGATCCTTTTTTACAAAGTTCAAAGTTTCAAAAATGTACATGCATGGCAGTGGAAGTATTTTCAACTTTTCAAATAATGGTTTACATGAAGAAAGTTTATTAGTGTTGGTAATTGTTTGTATTATTCTCTTCTGTAAACTAAAAGTTTGTTTTGTTTCTGGCGCTTGTCCCCAAAATATTATACCATATTTTAGAATGGAATGGACATTTGCATATTATACTGTTTGAAGGGTATCTGTTGTGCAATTTGCTGTTAGAACTCTGATGGCATAGTTTATTGAGCTGAGTTTCATATTCAGTGTTTCTAGGTGACAGTTCCATTTCATGTTATCTTGTATAGTAAGTCCCAGGAACTGTGTTGTTTGTTTAAAGATGAGGTGGTTACCATTAAATTCGGTGTTAGGTGTGTGTTGTTTAGATGAATGAGGATTATGGAAAGAAACTATGCAAGTTATGTCAGTATTTATTATGAGTTTATTTTGTTGGAACAATTGGATTAGGGTGGTGATAGTGGATTTGGTGGTGTTAAGTAAGTTTTCAGCAGTTTTGGCACAGAATAAGATGTTTGTGTCATCAGCAAAAAGTACAATTTTGTGGTTTTTGATGATGGATGGGATGTCATTAATATATAGAAGAAATAGTATGGGTCCCAGGGTGGAACCCTGAGGAAGTCCATGAGTGACATGCATGGCCTGGGACCAGTGATGTTTTATTTGATTTTCATGTTGGTAGGATACTTGTACTATTTGCTGTCTTTCAGATAAATATGAATAACCCTAAATTCCATAATTTTCTAGTTTACTGAGGAGAATTTCATGAATAATTATGTCAAAAGGTTTTGTGAGATCTAAGAATAATTGAACAGGGATTTCTTCCTGCTGTAGTGCAATCAAAATTTCATTGAGGAAAGCAAATAGAGTAGTTTCAGTAGATCTTTTTTCTCTAAATCCATGTTGGGAGTCTGTAATAATTTTGTTACATGTTAAGAAGCTTTTTAATCCGTTATTAAATATTTTTTCTAATGTTTTTGAGAAACCCGTGAGAAGTGATATTGGCCTATAGTTTGTTACATTATGTTTGTCTCCTTTTTTGTGAAGAGGTTTTATGTTAGCAGTTTTAAAAATTTATGGGAAGATATCTTGGATTAAGGAGTTGTTATACAAGTGAGTGAGTGAGTGGTTTGATTATGTACATTGCTATTTTATTAAATGACTGTGTCTGGTATATCATCAATTCCGGAGGATGTTTTGTTTTTGATTTTACTAATTATCTGAAGGACTTGTGTTTATTCCTCATTTGTTTCCCTGATATACATTGTTGATGTTATAAATTAAATAGCTCTGAGAAAAGCTGACTTGGGGCCAAAATAAGTAAACATTTTAATTAATGAAGGTTTTGTCAAGTATTCTTATTTGGAAAACTGTTCTGGGGGCAGGCTAGGTTATGAAAAATATAGCAGTAATGTGTGTTTATTTGAACAGGATTTCCCCAGATGAAGTAGTAAAGGTTATTGATATTTGAGTTCTTTTTACTCTTCTGGTATACTAATAACAATGGTGTCAAACATTTTAACCCTCGCAAAACTTGACCAAACATTTTGAATGATTTACTTAATTCATTTATTTTATTATTAATGTCTACCATTATATTTAACATTAATTTTTCTTACAACCTTTCTTGTAGATTTTCTATTACAAGTTTTTTGATCAGTATGTTATAAACTCAACACTTCAAACTTTCCTCGGGTCTCCTCTGGAGAGAAATTTTTTTATGCATTTTAATTCATTGACAACATGAAGCATGAAATATTGAGGTTGTAGGACACTGATTTTTATATCATATTCAGTTTGTGACCTTTTGTGATTTTCATGTTCTTAAATAATGATGACCTTTCTGTGCATTTTGTTTGCAGGATTCTCAGATGAACCCGAAAGAGTGGAATTGGGTACTTAAGCATATTCTATTTCCAAAAATCAAACGTCATTTATACCCACCTCAGAGATTAATTACCAACCAATCTATATGCCGTATCGCTGAACTTAAAAATCTTTTCACAGTGTTTGAAAGATGTTAAACACATTTTATGAATGTAAATATTTCCTGAATTTACAGAAGAGAAAAATATTTAGAATAATAATCATGTATTATTTCTTTTTTTTATTGTTAGTTTTTGTGTTACACAACCCTTTGTTAAGAAAGTTACGATTGTTCAAATTGAAACATCTGCATCTGTAACAATTGTATCAAACGTTCATGTAAATTATTGTTTTTTTTATTATGGAAGAAGAGAAAATATTAAAGAATACTGCAAGTTAAAATGAAATTTAATACACATTTCTTTCTAGTATTGCTTGACAAATTTATGGAATTTTGTATCTAAATCACTTTAAGTCATTTGAAAATTAATTTCATTCAACCGATGTATTCAGGATTGTTTAATGTAATTGTGACTTATCTTTTTATCCTTGATATAATAATATAAAAATGAGTAACATCTTCAATTAGAACCTAGCTTGTTCAATGTTTACAGATTCCAGGTAACGATAACATGCTACAGAAGTATATAAAGTCACTTTAATGTCGGAAGTTTCAAACTAACATATTTAATACTTACCAATCAAAACACAACCAGCCAGAAAACTACATACATATTTGTGTTAAAAATTAATGTATTTCATACATATTTCTTAACTTGTATTTTTTACGGCAAATAGTTGCTTTTGTGACCACTATTAATACTGATGCAGTTATTACTTAAATTCATAAAAGTTGGCAATTCATGTTAGGTAGCTATATTGCATTACTTTCAGAAAACTTAAATGACTTGGAGTATAGTTTCGGTATGATGCACTCATGGCTGTTCTACCCTCACCCTCACAGTTACATCCCTTTATTCTCTACAACCCCTTGAAAAATCCTAGATTCATCAGACAAGTATCCTGTCTTTACCTCTGATTCTTTACCATACACCTTTTTTTCTCCACTAGTGAAGAGATTCATGTAAATAAACAATGGCAATACAGTAAATAACATGAATCCCTAGACCACATCATATCGTATGTATGTATGTATATGCTTTGACTCAATTTGATTTGCCAAGGCATTCTACCTTGTATGGAGCAACCTCAGAGTAACAAACCGCAGAGGTTGATGAATGATGATGAGTGAATGTAGTGGTGGAATGATCGGCAGGGGAAACGGGAGAACCCCGAGAGAACCTGCTGTGAACATCACTTTGTCCACCACCGCGAATTCTACTTGGATCGGATAGGGTTTGAACCTGCGTCACCAGAGGTAGAAGGCGAGTATGCTAGACACTATGCCATGGCTCATCCCCATATCTTATATAACACTGAAATGTAATTAATTGCTTCATTCTTCTATTATTATCAAGTTTTTGTTTCTAGTTCAGTGGACCTCCAAATCATCCTAGCACCTACGCAAATGAAGTGATCTTAATGATCAATAATACCAAAATTAGTTCTTTAATAGACAAATGATTTGAGAAAAGAAAACACAAAATCAACTATAAATGAGTTAAATTTAATATAAAAATACCATACATTTTCAATGTCCAACTTTAACAGTAAACAACAAAACCAACTAATAATGCATATTTCTACTTTACTAGCGGATTAAAAGTCCATTTCACAGGGAAGAACACTGATTATACTTGGAAGGCAAAGATTTCATAAGAAACTAATCTATGTCGAAATACTTAACAATGTAAATATAATTTGAGTTGGGAATGCTTAACCTGAGTTAGTTTGTTTCTACATAACAGTACATTTGTTTCTTCTATGCATTCTTTGAATATTTTGTATTAGTTTAGAGAATGTAAATACTTCGACTTTTAAGTCGTAAAAATTACTTCTACAATAATATACTAAAGAAGACATCAGTAAAGACATAAAGACAACTTTTACAAGTCCAGTTGTATGGGGCTATTAATGGGTTAATGACCTTTCCCAATCATAAGCTAAGAATACACTAAGAGTTTCAATTAATCATTACCAGTCTATTTATACTGGATAATGGAGATACGCTGCTAACATATCTGTTCCAACAAGATTTTCTCCGTGTTCTTTGACTGAATTACAATCTTCCATGAACATAACATCTAAGTATTTTTCCCATGGTGATGAGTGACCATTCTATTTACACAAATTTGTTTTCCTTCTTTGGATGAAAACTTTTAATAATTTGTTTCTTGATGTCCCCTTTTTTCAACAACTATTTCAAACCAGTATAAGCTAGTAACAGCATTTATACTTTACTTTCTACAATTGTATAAACCTGTAATTCTTGAATGCATTCACATTCTTGCTTCTTAAAATTCAATACAATAGACTGGCAACAAAAGAAGTTGCTTACATGATATATTTGAATCATGAACAAGATTTTCATCACAATCACAAAGCTCACGGTTATAGAAGAACAGAGCCTTTTCTTATGTTTATTACAAACTTTCTCAATAGTTTTGAGATAGTCAATTAACTAATTTTTCTTATTGTAACACTTACAGTGTTATATTAAAATCTTTCTCTTTACAAGAAAAAACTTCTAAAATAAAATGCAGTATCAAATACTCTAAATGCAAGAAGTAATCAGAATATTTAGGACAAAATATTCTTAGTGGGAAAAAGAAATATCCTTTCCTTCAAGCTGCTTGGACAGATTGAGCAACATCAACACCAGTAAAACTCTTAACTACTTCTGGAAGCTTTGTTACAATATCTAAGACTTCAGAAGTTAGCTTTGCCGGTCCTACTTCTCCTTTTCCTGATGACACCATAGTGATCTTATTAGTGTGACAAAGAGGAGCTGCTACTTCTGCAGCAATTTTGGGCATGGTATCCAATAACATATCCACCATTGCAGCCTCTTTATATTCCTTCCATGCATCTGCTTTCTTAGCCATTTGTTCTGCTTCTGCTTTAGCTTTAGCTTCAATAGCAAAAGCTTCTGCCTCTCCTCGTACTTGAATAGCTTCTGCCTCAGCCTCTGCTTCTAGAATGACTCTTTTCTTATTAGCTTCTGCAAGCGTTTCTAGTTTAAATTTTTCTGCTTCAGCAGGCTTGCGAATGGTTGAATTCAATTCTTTCTCTTTTCTCTGAATCTCTTGTTCCTGGACAGCAATTTCTTGGTTTCTTTCTATAACCAAAATTTGCATTTGCTCTTCTTTAATATGTTGCTTAGTTTTTGCAACTTGCAACTCATATGCAAGTTCAGCCTCTGCACGTTTAGTTTCAACTTCTAAGTCATAGGCAGCTTTTTTTAATTCAAAGTTTCGTTGAGCTTTAGCAATTTCTATATCATTTTGAAATCGAGCTGCCATCCTCTGTTCTTCTGCCAAGGCTTCCTTTATTTCGGCATCTTTCCTTGCCTCAGCTTCTCCAATTCTTGCATCTCTCTTTACTTCAGCTGTTCTCGCCATTCCAAGACTCATCAAATACCCATTTTCATCACTCACATCCTTCAGTGTGTAGGATATCACAGTTATACCCATATTAACAAGATCAGTTGAAGCAACCTCAAAGACCTTTTTACTGAATTTCTTCCTATCTTTATAAATTTCTTCAACTGTCATACTACCCATCATTGCACGCTGGTGTCCTTCAAGTGTAACTAAAGCAATATGAGCTATTTCAGATTCATTTTTCCCAAGGAATTGCTCACAGGCTGCAGCCAGCATTTCTTTATTTTGAGCTTGTATTTTTACCTGTGCAATCCCTGTCACAGATATTGGGACTCCTTGGCAAGTATAAACTTTCGGGCTTTCAACTTGGAGAGTCATGGTATTCAATGTTAATTTCTGAGACTGTTGGAAACATGGCCAAACAAATGCCCGACCTCCAGGTATAAGAAGAGGTTTACTGTATCCGCATCCAGAAATTACAAGGGCCTCATTCGGGCCACAAGTTTCAAAGAAAACCATTCTAATTATTTATATAACTGACTTGTCAGCAACCTTTATGGAATTTATAGAGACATAAAAGTAAAAATAGCTCCAAGCAGTAGTATTCAAAAGTACACTCAGTTATAAACTTGTTCCTTTCAGTTCATATATTAGCACCATCCTTATGAAATATTAAAGCGTTGACAAGTAACCACACAAATAAAGAAAAAACACGATAATATTCCTTCGGCAAAGCCGTGCACTATAAACACAAATATTTGCTAATGGGAATGATTCATTGATCACTATTCCCCTGCCACCATATCAAATGAATACAAATATTGATAAATATTTATCACAGATTAGAGCTTATTTGTATTCAGAGTACAACGGAAGAGGGGATGATTTTGAGCGAAACTGAGCAGGCTGGGCAGGTCTTGGCTGAACACGTGAATGTAGGTTGTGTTACTAGAAGCGGTAAAAATAAAAGTATTATACGAAAATGAAAATCTAATATTATTAATTTTGAGCGGAAACTTTTTGAGGATACAGACAGCTATGAGTTCTTCCTATTTTTACTCCATTTTATTTTTATTTACTTCTTCCGAAGAAGGTATAACTTACGATCGCACAAATAGGTAATTTTTGACTCCCCCTCCCTCCTTCGTAGCATGTCACAAAGACGGTATTCCCCATCCCCGTCATTAAATGTCTCAAGTCTATCAAGTGCCCACTGGTTTTGAGAAAAAAATAAAGATACAATTATTGTGTAATTTGTCGATACATTGATTATATTTATCATAATTTTTTAACTGATTTAAACATTGTCTGTTTCTGCCAGATAGTGGCTAAACGGATAGGTCAATTTCACTCGTATTTCGTATTCGGCACAGTATTTGGTTGTTGTCGATGCACATTCTCTGATTTAAAAAAAATATATTAAAGGGTACTTCATTTAAAAATCAAAGTATACGGAAATTTATCAAAGTGGTTCAATTTTTTTCTTTAAAATTTCTCAATATAAATTTTAATTTGAATGAATTACATTTGCATGAGCGTCATTTCGCTTGAATGTTTGGGATATGGTTGGAAAAATATCTCTGAACTGTACTGTCCATGAAATCTTTTCACGCATTTGCAATCGAACAAGATTGGCAAGTTCACCAATTTGACAGTACTGCAGTTTATTTAAATGGTGAATTAAGCGAAGTAGGTAGTTTTCATGGAATAGCCCTCTGTGAAACTGAGATACGCTATAAGGCAATGCTTTTTTATTCAACAAAGTTTATTCGGATTTCATCAATTTGGACGCGAGGGGAACATATTTATTAAATTAATTAAACTAACAAATTTCGGAGAAGATTCATGTGTTTGATAAGAAAAAGGAATTACTAGTAAGTGTGTAAGTAAACGACATCCTTTTCATGTCCATTAAAAGACCTATTATCCAAGAATTCAAAGACAACATTGAAGCTGTTGAAATGGAAGTCAAGGATATACTATAAGAGATTTGCATAATCCGCCTACAATCAGAATCAATGGAAACAAGAAAGCTTCCATGAGACTCGACCAAAGTGTCTATGACACTGAGCTTCTACAAACCACTGGTATATTAAACGCTGAAGGAATAGATCCATGCATGACATATATTCCAACGTCCAAAACTAACGTGTTAAACGCTGAGGATGCTTTGAAGTATAGAAAGGCTATGTGAGATCTTATGAACTAGGTAGGAGGAATCAGATCAGACTCAACATTTGCTACCGCAAATATGAGCCATTTTCATAATCGCCCATGCAAAGGACACTGGTCCGATATACAGCACATGGTTCGTTACTTATACCAGACCAAGATATTAATGGTAACTTTCCAAAGGAGTGAAAAGAGATTTGAAATGTTTTATTATTCTGATTGGGCTAGAGACAAGATAGATCGGAATTATTCAATGCCTATGCTGCTTTGCTTGCAGGAGTCGTCTCCTGGAGCAGTACTGCTCTGTCCACTGGTGAAGCAGAATATTATTACCGTGTCATGACGCCAAAGAAGCGTTATGATTTCAAAAGTTCTTAAACGAAATTTTGAGCTGAAGTTTTTTGAACGTTCCGGAAATATATTTGACAACCAAAGAGCTTTATCCTCAGGAAATAATTAAGTGACACGTAACGAGTTCAGACTTATCAATCTTTATCAGACTTTATCAACCCGAAATCTAATACGAGCAAGAGATAATTTAATAGTATTGATAAAGACGACTCACAACAAACTGGCAAAATAATGAAATATAATTAGAATTAAAGGACTTTATTTTAAAGTCGCGGCCTTACACAATGGTGTCAATTTCACCATAATGAAAATATAGTTACACATTGGGGTACCAATTGTAATGAAATAAACACATTCAAATGAAGGTAGAATAGATTTGTTACTTACCTTTATTAATTCATTGATTAATAATTAATGATTGCATTGAATTTTTAATTTAAAAGAAAAAATGACGCTAATATAAAAACAGGATTTCCTTACAAGGTCATTGGTTAGACCGTTACTTTGTCGTGAAACACACATTAATTCTTCAAAAAGAAAACATATTTTTCCATAATAATTAGTATAATCAAACATTTGTTACAAATAATATACTATCCCCCCTCCTCACGCTCACACAAAAGATACATAGATTCACAATAACGAAGTCCCCCCATGTAATTTTACAAGTGATGAACAAATGATTATCTCAACCAGTTTCATTTAACTACATTATTATTATTATTATTATTATTATTATTATTATTATTGAAAATTTAGTAACACCAAACTTTAGGAACATAGTTGAAAGACAATCATCGTCCCTAGCTGAAGGCTATCATACCTTAATGACTCTTATGGGCTCTAATGACCTTGCTATTGACGAGCCCTTAAACCCCCACAAAAAAAAACCCTTAATGACTCATCACAGTTATTACTCCTTTAACTAAGTTATTTCTAATTTCTCGAATCAAACATGGATCATTAATAATTTACGTTGCCTGTGCCTAAACAAAAATCTCTTTTAGGTGATTGGACTTCTTCACATTGGCACAAGATGAAACCAAGACTAAAATCCAACACTTAAATAGTGCATACAACTCATACATCAAAATGTCACCATCATGGGATGTCAGTCGAACCAAGAGTGGCGATTAAGTTCCCCGACCAATGGTATGCGGGATAACTACATCATTCAGACGAGATTTATTGTCGATCACGCTCCATCACTTCACGTCAGTCCGTCCCACAGCGTCGCTCAATTACGACGTTACGTCGTCTCATCTCGCGGTTGTCCCCACAGTCTGAGATGTCTCGCCAATGTCCATTGCCCGACTCATCACTAAAGCGTCTAATGAGTGCACAGTTTACCGAGCATTGTCCACACGCTAATTAACTGACCAGTTCTCGGATCGTAACTCAATAACCCAACCGCGCTCACAAAGTAATAATTTCTCAACACTTAGGAAGAACAATCAGCAGTCAATGATCACTAATATCTGAATTGATGCTCACATGGATCTAAATCTCGACACGAATGTTTGAGAAAAATATAAGATGATAATCATATCACTGCTCAGGAAAAGTATGAAGTCTCTCTGATCGCTGAACTCCAACTTCTATAAACGTGAACTTTTATATTGTTTCGCTTACCGTTTCCTCCTCCTAAACGACTCGGGCTAGTCACGCCTTTAACATACGTCATCATTTCTCTGCCAATCAATGCTTGTTGTAAGGTCTCACGTCATTCCACATTATCTGTTCTAATTGGTCCGTGATCTTTTGACCACACATTCCTTCAACCAACCTCGTTCCTAGTTCCCCGACATGTGATGTCTAAGACTCTCGCTCGTGTCACCATTGGGATCTGTTTAATAATTTGCTCTGCCCCCACCCTCGATTAAGCGTCACAAAGACGAAGGAATTTGTTCACGTAAAGGACAAGTTTGGGCGTCTGGTCACTGTCAATGAAAGTCTTGGCAACTACTGTCCACTTCGTTTCCAATAACCGATATAACGCAGGCTCTGGGTTCTTCCTTTTTTTAAGAGGGTATCTGAGTCATAATTCTATGGAGTATGACACAACATCCTTTCTCTTCCTTTGTATGGCTGAAGATTTCCAGACACCTCCATTTCTTATGATTGTCAAACGCTGTAAATTTTTCAATGGTCCCCTACTTCCTAAAATGTGGGTGACGCATCCGCTCTTCTATTCTTTCGATTTAAAATTAACCAGACATTTCCTTTTCACCTCTCTCAGTTGACCCAAATCTACATGGCCTTCGTTTTTCCTAAAAAACGCAATTGTATTTTAAAATGTCACAATTAATTTAATGATTTTGGTTTTAGTTTTAAAATATGACTAATTTTAATGAAATGAAATCTAATAAATGTGACAATAGGTATTATTTGGACAAAGATGTACCCGTAACAAAATTTTCCAAGATACTGAAACATTTAAGTGAAACCAAAGGATATACACTTTCCATAACTTTGGGAGCATCAAATCCTCCTACTATTGGGCTGTCAGGTACAAGTATAACTAAAGAGTCTATTATTTTTGGATTACCTCAGCTGTCCCAACCATGTTTTTCCAGAACTAATTCCGACAATATTTTCACCAAAATAAAAAAAGCTACCGGGACTGCTATACCATATGATTGGTGCAAAGGAACAGAATTAGATGAATCCTGGTTTATCAGTACATACCCTTGTTCTGAGAAAGTAAAATTGTTGAGATTTGAAAAATCTCAAGCTTAAGTGTTTTTGTCGTTCTGGAATGAGCGGGGCGATGAACAGAATATAACGTGCGTTGTGATAGAAGGGTGGAATCGAATAGTTGCTAAAACAAAGCCAACGATCATTGATAACTAAGTGACATTTCTCGAAAGTTGAGTTTCCGTGAATTTTTCCTGAAATCTCATAGTTTGATTCAAAATTACGTCTTTGAGTTAAACAGGAGGTAATAATTGTGTTGATAAATAAGTCTCTACTCATCAAAAAATGCATAGGAATTTTCAATCTCTGCTTCCCTACCAGAAAAGTTTCAACAGGTTCGTTACTCGTGTGGCATGTCCACTCTTGACTCGCTGGAAAATCGATATCTGCAGTTCAATATATGATAGACGAAGTCACTCGATAGTGCGTGTCGTGTAACAGTGAAGGCCAATATGTTTCCAACTACACATATTGTCATTCTCTCGTTTACTTCTCATTCGGCTCTGAAGCCGACAACTGCTCTCCAAATTGTCCTCAACGAAGCACCAAAATCTCTCGTTGGTCTCATCATCGGCTCACGAGACGATTTTATTGTCAAGCAACCGCGCTTTACCTGCATCCGAACTTTCAACCACGATCTCCCGACTTTCAACGTGTTGCCGGCACTCCAACTTCAAGTAGTGGGTATGGTTGAGTCATTCGGCGAGTCCCACACGCGTGGAGAGTCATTTTGGCTCTCCTTAGTGCGTAACTGTATTTTCCCTACCTGTACAAAATTTTAGGTCTCTAATGACCTCGATGTCGACGAGCCGTACAGTCAAAAAAAAAAAGAAAAAAGAACATCACGTCATCACGGCTGCACAACGAGGCATTGGAGTCACATCATCTCAGCCCTGCAACTTCTCAAGACTTAAATGGGCACACAGCCATTCAGTTTTGTATCATTTAAGTTCATGGTTTCTTAGCTTGTTGAATTCTTATGTTATTAAATTATTTTGTTGGCACTTCTATCTCTCAACTCTCATCTCACTCTCCTTCATTTGTGACTTCAAAATCTTACCTCGCTACTACCAGAATGTATCAAGATTCTCCTTCATTTTTTGGACAATTGTAAAAGTAGTTTTTCCAATATATTAGAAAAACTATCAGTAGTAGAGAAAAGTAAAGCGCGGAAGTCTTGTGCGCGTGAAAATACCTACAATTTGAGTCTCGGTAAATTGAAATATGTCGACAAATAAAAAAGTTATTGCAAAAGAACATGAAAATCGGCAAATAATCATAAACCGCCATCTCTGCAGGGTTGTACCGCTACCGATTGTTAATAAAAAAGGTTTAACCAATTACATTTTAAAAATAAAGAGCTTAACTAATAATCAATTAAATTTATATACCTTTTTTTAAAACAAGTCTTGAAATTCTGTTTAAAATTACATTCTTGAAGGTTTTTTCATATAAATAAATAGAATTTCTTTGTTATTTTTATTACTAAACCTTTTTAGTAAGGACCAGAGAACAGAGCCACTTTCTAAAAGAGAAACACAGCTCAGTCATATATAGACATTAAGAATTGAAAATTTCAACTTTTTAATGAAGATTCAAACTTCATTAAAGGTGTACATATTTCTTCCGTGTACCCTACACGTGGAAAAGAAATGTGATAACTTTCGGTCTGGTTCACTTATCTCCTGTATGGAGATGTCTCTCAGGTCTTCCGGGGTTTAGCTCTGGATGGGAGTGGTGTACAGTTGTGGAAGGCGAACGGGTGGTGTAGTGGTTAACACCCCTGCGATCAAAGCAGGAGTCCCGGGTTCGATTCACGGCTCGTCGCCATTTTCACCTGACCGAAAGTTATTTCATCAAAGGTGATTCCCAAGAGTATGGCAGCAAAAAATGACAAAATCACCCAAAGTAATAAAATAAACCGCAATATATTAAATGAAAAAATATTAGAAAATCTTTTGATTTATTGAATGAGCTTTTCAATGCTTTTTTCTGAAAAGGTCTGACATTAAAAGTAATAAAGATATTCTATTTGTTTATAAGTAAGGAAGGGTAAAAATGTCCTTTTTCTAAATATAGCATTTCAATCCTTTTATAAACATAGTTTATTAATTTTCACCGTTTATTATTCTTTAAAATGCAGTTGGTTGAACATTTTACTTTCACATATAGTATATAGAAAGTATTGTAATTGTGAAAAAATTCGAAAGCGAGATTTCAACGGAAATATGGGTTTTGGCGATCTCTGATTCTGAAAAAGTGTTTTTTGGCATAACGTCCGTCCGTCCCTGTCCGAATGTGCGCAGCGATTCTCATTTCGTATTTACGGTACAATTTACTTGTTGTCGATGCACGTGCTCTTATTTTGTTTACTTTAAAACAAAAGGTACTTAAATGAAAGTCAAAGTATTCTTTTGAATGTTTCTCAAAATCGTCTCCAACGATTTTGTTTTTAATTTTCTGTACGTAAGGTACAATTAGTCTGCATTACATCCGCATTAGTGGTATTTCGCTTCAAAATTTTGGTATAGACGCAGTAAAATAATTTCTGTCTGTTACACTTACGCATTAGTTTACGGTTTCAAGAAGCTTGAATAATATTTAGCTGTGTATATGGACCAAGCAGACGTAGAATACACTTTTCGTAACTTGAAATGAAAGATATGATCATGACAAAATACATAGGAAGATAGCAAACACCCTGCAGATACGAAAATACAGCAATTTTTGTCAACAACGAATTTACGTTTACATAACACATTTACGATATTTATAAGACTGATATGTCGCTATATGTTTTAAAATAATATTCTGAATATTTATTTTACTTTCAAATTTAAAATAAAAGGTAATAATAAGTTCATCTAGCGACTTTGAGCATGAATAGAGCACTGGAAGACGACCAAAATGTAGAGGACCACACGCCAGAAATGATCCTTTCACTACAGAATTTTTTCTCACTCTATGCTGCAGACGGAGAAACGTATATGTGAAAGTATGTGCAATGGTTTTGCACCACTAATTTTATCAACAACTGGCAGCTGTACAGCCAAGCAAAGATGGCGGTTTCTCTCCTAACGGGAAAATTAAAAAGGATTTTGCAAAAACTATTGCACCTAGAGCGCCCATCTTTTGCATACTTTTTAAGCATCACAAATCTCACGACTTCAGGGTTGTTTAACCTATTTTAATAATTATTTGCAACATTATAACAACACGAAATAGTAAGTTTTCAGGGTTTTTTTTGCAATTATTTTTCTATTTGTTGATCGTTTTCAATCCACTATCTCAAATTGTAGGTATTTTCATTGTGCATAAGTCTTCTACGCTTTACTTTTCTCTACGAGTTTTCCGATTTTCTTGTTTAAATGAAAGTATGGCGCGAGCAATTTCTGATGAAACTAAAGATGCCCTTTCTATCAATGTCCCCTGAGGAATTTCCGCAATAAAATCGCTACTTAATTCACTTTTGATTCCAAAATTACATGTAACCTGGATTGTAGTACGAGGAGAGACAAGGCAGTCTCATTGTTTTACATTGTAATATTAGTGAATGGGAAATGTAGCGTGCTATTGAAGCTTATCTATATGGAGCGATAGGAGTTAGGAGTCGGGTGGTAGGTCATTGTTAGTAGGTGGGCCGATTAGCTGGGTTTACCAACAACTTGGCTCACGTGGAGGGGTAAGTAGAAGTGGTTATAATAGCATTGAGTTTGTTTCTTTAGTGTATAGAAATTCAATGACAATAGTTAAAGGTATTGATTCTAGCAGGAGGTGGATAGGGGAAGGAGGTTTGCTTTTCAGTAGTCACAGCTAAGTGAACTGGGACATTCATGTGAAAAGCTACAAATTTTTCTGGCCCCACCGCTAATTGAACCCGGGATGACTTGGTGAAGAGCAAGAATGCTACCACCTGAGCCACCAGAGGGGAGACAGTCTCTTGCGCAAGCGCATCGTTACGTCACATTAACGAGTCACCAGCGAGGTCCTGCGCTTGCCCGTCACAAATCAAGTCATGATACTAGGAACTCAAGCTTCAGCAAGTTAACCGGAAACGATTTATTATTCTAAACCGATTCGATTCTCTTTGAGCTCAAATAAAAACAATGACTTTGCTCAATTTTACTCAGACAGTTTTATACTACGCTAATTCTTAAATTTGTAACTGTTTTTCAATTAAAACTTGAACTTTCCGACTTACCGTACATCATATCAAACTGATCACGGAATAGCAAAACTTAGTTTTCTCGATTACGCATAAAATTATGTAATATGGCTTCATAATATAACTTCATTAATTCACAATACTAATACAATTAGTTTTGTCGTAGTACTCAACAATTTTGAAATGTGTCATTGTTTTAAACAACTTTGTCGTTGATTCAACAATTTTGCAAATATGTTTCAATACAGAAGTTGTTACGTAATTACTGTTTTTTTATCCTATCACAACTCAAATCAATTACAGCAAATTTATTTTTAATGTATTGTTTAACCTTTATTATTAATATATTTCGTTTACCTGTACACAAATTACTCCAATTTACCATAAGGTGAATTTTATAGGTCTGTCCAGTTGGCACCCCCACTTTATTAAAAAATTATATAAACTATTCTATACTTTTGTGCTAAATACGTGCTAATTTCGTCCGCTAATGAATAATTTTGTGCTCATTCGGAAACCAGAAAAAAATCGAAAACAAAGTGGGGGTGCTGACGTAACGTTCACCTAGCACCCCTACCCTTAAGATATAAGATTATGGTTAAAACTTCCACGCTATAATGTTATGCTAATTATTTGCTCAGTGATTGCGCTAAATAACAATTTCTGAGATTTTGGATTTTCAGGGATTTGGAACCAATAAGATGAAAGGTTTTGTTAGATATCTCAGTTTTAGAAGCACATCAATTTCTTCAATTTTTTTTATGTCTGTATGTCGATATTTACACTATTTGCATTTTGTCTATTTTGCATTTTTGTAAGGCGGTATTTGCATTTCGTATATTTGCTGTATAAGTAACTAACCGTCCGTTATTAACACTGAATTAGTACTTATGTCACAGGTCACTTTAAAATGCAGGTAATTTTTCAACAGTGTGACAATATTTAATATGAAACAAAACACACTAATTCACTTTAAAGCACAGAAATACAAATATTCTGGACACTCGAATCACAAAAGACGTTTCTTACCTCCTTCTGCAGCAAGCATGAGAAAAATGCACTCCATCCAAACAGAAGGATTAAAGAAGAGTCGATAAAAATACAGCTTATTTTTGAGGTAGTATGATTGAATGTTAAAAAAATAATGCTTCATTGTTAGGTTATCCTTTCATTATTACAAAATTGTCGTATAATTATAGCGTAGGTGTTTTTTCCGCGGTTTTATTTCTTAATAGGTGGGGTTCTAGGTACACTTTCCGCTAACACCCCAGGTTTGTTTTCGATTTTTTTCTTGTTTCCGATTGAGCACAAAATTATTCATTAGCGGACGAAATTAGCACAAAATTATAGGATAGTTTATTTCATTTTATAACGAAGTGGGGGTGCCAACTACACAGACCTGAATTTTATATTCATCAAGTGTCACATTGTCATGTTGCCACTGATTGACATTAAATTATTAATTTGAATTTATTTGTATGAAAATGTTATTTACACGAATAATTATGTTTCATTTTATCAATTACTCTTTTTGAATTATATTATGTTAGTTATTTATGAAACAATATTACATTAAACATGAAAACAGAATGATACATTCTTACAAACAGAATGAAACAATATTACATTAAACATAAAACAGAATTTTAAGAAACAATTATTTTTTACGGTACAGACATGTTTTGGGAAGCTTTCCTCATTGACAGTATTCTACAAAAAAAAAATTAAAAAAAAAATAATTGTATAAGAAATCTAAAAACTGATGTGGCCCCTTGAATTTCCTACCAGAAGATGCGGAAAAATAGTTTGAAAAAGATTAAATTGGATATGAAAATCGATAAATTGAAGCAGATAGTAGTAATGAAAGAGTTTGTGTGTTATCCTAGTATAAATAATGTAACCAACGGTGCTTTCAAAAACGATGAAATCAATGTATTGTCAGACCGAAGTTTGCACCAAAAATGCAAGCTACAATAAATTAGAGAACTAATTTATCTGTAAGGTCAGAAAATGCCCCGAGTCTTGCAAAAGATAATTAGTTCTCTGCTGAAATTGATTATTCAAAACTTCTGTATATGCCATGTACTCAACATTGGTACAAAGTAGAGTAAGAGAACCGCTGGGAGAAGATATAGAAGGCAGAAATTCGCATATTGTAGGGAAAAAGCACGCGCAGTTTTTCATGGTAGTAGGTTTTCATCAGATGGTCACATGATTGTGGCAGTTCGAACAGAAACAGTTCACGCGAAGCAGAGAAGTATTCGAGCAATTTATAAGATGGAAACTTCAGGTTTCCGGATCAAGAAGAATTTTGAATCAGAAAAATTCCTAATTGGGTACCGATTCAGAATGATTAGAATTCGATATTAATTCGGAATTATATACTTTCTTCTTCACTGAATGTATAATTTATACGAATTTTAATATTACTATGTATTTGTTATTTTATTATATCCTTAAAAAAAATTTCGCTAGAAAATAGGACTGTGATTAGGATAGGAAAATAGGATTATTAATTTGTCGTTTATCCCAGCTATCCCCATGGGTTTTGAAATCCTTTCAGTTGCTGTACAAACATTTATGGTAGAATCGAGAAATATTGTAAGTAGAAATACACAAATAAAACTTAAACCTAAAAAATAAAACTGTCGTGACGCCTCCTCGAGTATGCCCAACTAAGCATGTTAGAATGGGGTCAGGCGCGCTAGCAGACGAGACTAGGTTACGAGGTTGTGACGTCAGGCTATAAACCGTATATATGGGGTAAGATCAGAGGATCTCTCCCACTCACTCTCTACTCTCTACGCCACTCTCTACTCTCTCGATAACTGGCCTACCAGTCGAACCGAACCCGGGACCGCCTACCTCCGCTCCGACCGAGCTGCTTACTGACATCCGCCGAACTACGATAGCCTGACGAGAATGACCTCGCCAACACTTCTCTCTGGGTCTGCACCCCATCAACCGCCTTTGTGAGTATTAAACCCCTCTTACGCACTATGAGTTTCTCTGGAGCTAACCTCTACCCGACCTCTACGCCCCTTTTCCCCCCTTTGCCGTGTCCAACCACGCAGCTCAGCTCGACCAACCACGGAGTTGCGAGCAAGTCCACGACAAAACTTAAACCGGGTACAAGTGCTCCCAGCGTAGGAGCTGCCTGAGGTCACTTATCCCCTGTATAGGGTGTGACTCAGGTTCACTGTAGTTAACTTTACTCAACGTTATTGTCGAAAAAGCAGTTGCAAACTGCGTATGAGCACGTGGGGGGCAATAAACTAAGTTACTCTCCGGAGACAAGCAAGTGACCATTCCATCAATTCCGATCAAAGACCCATGGGTAATAGCGGATTTAAAATTTACAAAAGAATTTATTAAATAAATACCTACTGTAATACGTTACTATTAAAAATAAATTGTAGATATTACAGCAGTAAAAATTCGAGATTAATCAAACAAAAGTATGAATGAAATTCCCGCCCAAGGAAGATCCCACACTATCCGAAGGAATGGGCCGAGATGGGGGTGGATGTTCTGTATGAGCTTCAGGCGTCGAGGCTGGCGGTATAGCGGTTACACACCTGCAACCAAATAGGGAATTCCGGGTTTGAGTCCCGGTACATCGCATTTCTCCCTTGGCCATAGATGATGCTAACTAATAACTGTCCAATAACGTACAGTCAATATTTTCAAAATTAAGAGAAAAAAATTGTTAAAGAGCGTTTTGTAAATTTCTGAAATAAAAAAAAAATTTACAGTAAAAAAAAGTTCTGGTTTAGAAATAAACTAAGTTTGAGTGACGCATTATTGAACTTCACAACACAAGTTTATGATGGTATTAACAAAGGAAACCATAGTGCAGGTATTTTTGTCCATATCATGAAAACATTTCATAATGTTGGTAATGCTATTCTTCAGTGAAGAACGAATGATGCAGGAGTCATGAGTGTATCATTTGACTTGCATCTAAAAAAACGGAAGTCACATGATTAAAATGTATGTTATAGACAGCAGAAGACTATAGTGATGTGCTGATTTCCCCAAGGATCTGTTTTGTCAAGTCTTTTATTTGAATGTATGAAAATAGATCATGTGAAGAGGTGAAACTCCTGCAGTTAGAAATGCAGGAAGTTATAAACACTATTATTTTCTGTGTTGATTAAAGATGGAAAGTTGAAATTTTGACAATGTTTCATTTGTGTTGTCGAGGCTCACTTGAGGGTTTTTTCATAATTCAAATTTGAATGGGATTTTTAAGGATGAAACGTGATTTTCTTGAAGTTTCTGAATTTTAAATATTCCCCATGAAATCTTAGAGTGATTGCCTCAGTTATTGTATTTAAACAACATTAATTCTTATATCTACAAATGTGTTTTTGTGTTTTTTTAATATTTAATTTTTAGTGGGTGTTAATGCTGTTTTCTATTTGTTAACCTCCCATTGTATACATTTGAAAAGATAATAACTATAACACCTTTGGAACTAAACAAGAATAAACTATCAGTGGTTCCTACTGCAATAAAAAAAATTAATTGCACAGATACTTTCTTCCATATAGAAAATAATAAGAAATCATATAATAATAATTAGTTATAATGCAACACTTAATTTATAAGGATTGTAAAATTTGATTAATCTTTAATAAATAATCAAAGTTAATAGATTTTCTGTTCAAAAATGTATTTCAAGCGAACGGTTGCCTCAACCCTGGGCGTCGACAAACAAAGGAAGAGAAAGAAGGTTTTCGACCGTTTCCAATAACAAATTCAAGTAAAAGCCGTTGAAACAGATCTGTCTTGTGGAAAATAACACACAGTTCGTAGGAAGAGAGCAACGGAAATTCGAGTATCTTTAGAAGGGAAGGAAGGTTGCGTCAGTGCGAGTCGAGACATGCTGTGACCCAAAAATAAAAAAACGTTTATGACTTTAAAGAAATACAAAGGAGCATGGGAGTGTAAGGGAGTGCGCGGCGACCAGTGTTTGGGTATTTGCCACCAGATGTTCCAGGATGGAAATTTTTAAAGGGTCGTACGACGTAAACAAACCTTATGTCTTTGAGGTCAAAAAACCGTCTCGTGCAAACCGCTCAAAGATGACGGTTGAGTGAACGCCGTTGGGAATCAGAAACTTTGAAAATGCAGCTCATGGGTTGGCCCTGCGCGTACGGAATCAAGTAAAATTTGGCCACTGACAAGTGACATCGCGAAGAGGGGATTTCGACTTCATTGGTAGATTTAGTCATGTGACTGTTCAAAATTTCAGATCATGGGTGGAGATGGTAGGAGGAGACGTTGTGGGAGAAGGGCCATTTAAGGAACAGAAAAATCAAAATCAGGATATGAGGCACAGCATTTTTCGTTCGAGAGCAGAGATCACACGGCATTTTTCGTTCGAGAATCTTACAGCATTTTTCGTTCGAGGGGGAGATAGTATTTTTTCGTTCGAGAATCAGATAGTATATTTTATTCGAGATTCAAGCAGATGCTCAGATGCTGAGTTTATCTAGAGTCGTACGGAGATTTTTCGGTGACAGACAGTCACTCGATAATCTTTTTTGTTGAACTTTGAGAAGGAGGATGTTATAACGCTGAACATTGTGTTGTAACAACAACATTGTTAGACATCCCGTCTGAATTGACATAGAGGATTCATGACCTCTTCATTCGGTCCGAAAGCACAGCGGTCGTTCGGTTATGGAATGAGTACGGGTGATCCCGGAAACAGCGAGGGAGCCATTTCGGGGAACGGGCTGGTTTTCCTGGAAGTGATGACTTCAACTTCTAGAGCAACAACCTGAGCCGCAGAGGACCTTCTGTAATACCGTCTGGGAGTCGGCACTTCACTCACCATAACTTCTGATCGATCTGTCAGCTTACGAGGTATCACGTAAAGTTGATTGCATCCAACTGTAGATGATAGGCACAGTGGCGAGAAGATAAGTGAATTGATGATTAATGATGAAGACCCAAAGCTTTGAACTTTTGAACTTTATTCCAACTGAAAACGATGGGTAGTGATGGTAGAAGAGCTAATTCATTTTGATTGTATGGTAATGTTTTTGCAAAGGGTTTTTTGTTTTCTATTCTTGATAAAAGTATTTTGTTAAATTCAGAGCATAACGTGTTGATAAATGAAGGTAGTAATTGCTAGTGAATTATGTGTGTGTTTTTGGGGGGATGTAGAAGTGCATCATTTTGGTTTTTTTTTATGATTAAAATTAATGAGTTAATTTCTTTATAATGCGTTTTCCATGTAAGGAACCCCAGTATGTGTTTTTTCCTTTAGTTTAAAAAAAAGGCTCGAATCCAGATATGAAATAACTAGCCGTGGGGACTGAGCTTTGAGGTTTTACATTATACTTAACACAATCTGTCAAGAAATCTATTACTCACCACATGGAAGCTTAATACAGTCAATATAATTTTTTAAACATTAAAATAGTATTTGTTAACTAATTTGTGAAATCTATATTACACAAAAAAGAAATATAGGCCCAATGAATACATCAAATAATATTCGCAGCGAATCATGTCATGAAAAATAACTAAAAACTATCAACAAATTCTACTTCTAAAAATGTGGATCACATAAATGTACAGACTTAGAAAAAGCAGAATAATCTGCAATTGTGAACTACTACTATGAACAATCCACCTTTGTAATTAAATTGGTAACACATTCCAATGATGCAATAAAAGAAACCAAACAACAAAACCATGACAGATAATTTACACCTCAATATCACACACACAAGATTGCTTCTCTATTGCTATTTCAACACCAATGTTTGTTCTAAATACGTTGCTTCCCTAGATGCCATTGTTCAGAAAATTGTTCCGTTATCAAGTTCTTGAAGAATACTTAGAGAATCCAAGATTGATCCCATTTCTTCTCATATTATCCTGATAAGATTAATTAAGTAAGTTGCCATACCAAATTCCTTTAAATCATGTCTAACACACATTTCCTGTGGAAAATGTTCCGGACGAACTATGTACTTCTTGACATCAGCATTGGAGTTTTCTGCAATTGAAATAAATAATAATTGCAAAATTTCCATGACATTTATAATAAACATAAGACTCAACAGTGAAAATTGTGAAAGAAATTGTGTTAATAACTTGCCATGAAGAATCAGCAGGGTAATTTCGGGCAACCACTACTTGCTTTCTGGCTTGGCATTTTTTCCTGAAGAATGATATTCATGAACACAGATACACATAAATAACAAGTAACTAGAATTAAGGCACGGACAAGGCACGAATATCTAACTTTCGCCTCCATGCCGCCTCCAACATGCTCCAACAGCTGATATTAGACCAACCGTCGATGCTCAGCGCGAACTCATTTTCAACTCTACTGCGCAGGTCATCGTGGCGCTACCTACTTCGATCTCCCAACTAACGATTTGTCACCCGAGTTAGTACCCCCTGGTGCGCATGCCCCAAACGCCAGCGACCGGCAGTTGTGTACCGTGAAGCTTTCTCTTTCGAATTCAGTGCCTCTCGCTTCTGTAAACAAACAAGTATAACCGTAGCCTTCGTTCGCATTAGAGTTGTTTTTTTGTTTCGTCGGAAAAATGTTAAGTGTAACAATAGAGCAACGAATTGTTGTGAAATTTCACATGAAACTTGGAGAAACCTACTGAAACTTATTATTTTGAAAAAAAAGTGTATGGCAATGAATGTTTATCGCGTGCACATGTTTTTGAGTGGTTTAAGCGTTTTCAAGATGGCCGAGAAGACTGATTCGATCTGACCGTCGGTTAAGTATTCGTGCGATTGCTGAAACTGTAGGAATTGATAAGGAAGCCGTACGGCAAATTGTACATAACAATTTTAACATGCAAAAAGTGTGTGCCAAATGATGCCTAAAATTCTCACGTTTGAACAACAAGAAGCTCGCAAAAATGTTTGTATTGAAACTTTGAATGCCATTGAAAATGACCCAAACTTATTGGAAAGGGTAATAACATGTGACGAATCGTGGTTTTTTACTTATGATCCTGAAACGAAGCGCCAGTCCATGCACTAGAAGAGTCCATCTTCACCGAGAGCCAAAAAAGCTCGAATGAGCAAATCAAAATTCAAAGCAATGATGGTTGTTTTTTTCGATATTCATGGGATTGTGTTTCTTCACTGGGTTCCTGAAGGTGAAACTCTTAATCAACATTACTACCTTCACGTTCTTGCTGAACTCCCTGAAAGAATAAGGAAAAAACGACCCGAATTGTGGAAGGACAAGTCATGGGTTCTTCACCAAGACAATGCGCCGGTTCATTCCGCATTGTTTGTCAAGAGGTTTCTAGCCAAGTACATCTCAGTGTTAGACCATCCGCCTTATTCGTCGGATCTTGCGCCGTGCAACTTCTGTTTCCTAAGGTGAAATTTTTATGAAAAGGAAGAAGCTGTGAAAAAGGAAGCGGCACTCGTCTTGAAGGAGTTGACTGAAAGAGACTTCGAGCACTGTTTCGAACAATGGAAGATTTGCTGGGAGCGTTGTAGGGATAGATGAGGGGTGTATATTGAAAGTGATAATAAGTAAATTTGTATGAAATCAAAATAAAATGTTTTACAGCGTCAGTCTCGTTATTTAATAGCCACACCTCGTAGTTTCCTTTGATTTTGTTAGTATCCTGATAGTTAGAAAATTATAACATTATCCTGAAGACTACTTTTATTACATTAAGGTTTTCTCCCAGGATGTTTCGGTTGGGAAGGGACCGCGTTGTACTTCGACATCTTCCTTCGATAAAACGTAGCGCAAACATTACGGAAATAGTCTCCTAGATAGTCTCTCTTTCAAATTATCTCAAGTACAACTGAGTACGACAACAGTGAACGCAACAGACACTTTCTCCCTACTCTGTCCCTACTCCACCAATAAAGATGCAAGCACCGTGTAACAGCTGATTCTAAAGGGGCTATGAGAATTTGCGCCAAGAAACACTAACAACTATGAGAAATTTCGTCCTCTAAAACTGTGGACACGGTTGCCGCTTCTCTCTTACATGTAGGTATCTAGTAGAAAGTTAACTGTTCTCGGTTCTTCTACTCATACATCTGGAAAATCGCACACGGCAGCCCTGGTACTATGCCAATATAATCACACAGCGAAGCCGAGGATCAAGTGGGCGCTCTGCTGTGTCTGTGTTAGCAGGAAAGGACGAATTTCGCACCTTTGAGGAGGCTATTGAGGCTTTCCAGTTACGCCAGCTGCTGACTTTAGTCGACTATAGTCAACTTTGCGAGCATTCCATTCATGAAAAAAGTTGATTGTAGTCAACTGAAGGGCTCTAATGACCTTGACGAGCCCTAAAGCCCCAAGAAATAAAAATGTAGTCAACTGGGGCTTTCCAGTCACAGCTCCAGTCAATGTTGACTGTTGTCAACTTTGCTCGGAAGCGCGAATGGAATGTAAAAGTGGTGCAGAAGTCGACTTGAGGGTTGGCGCATGAGAGTTGGGTTACTGAAATGCTTTCTGTGAGGTAAACGGTCCCAAAATGCTTAATAAACAATGAATTACTTGACGATTCTTCTAATTCGAATCTTCTGACAGGACTCAACTCTCATCCTCAACCCAGCGCGATTCTACTGAGTCTTTATGATACTATCAATTATTCTGACTGCGAAGTCAAGCGAAGTTGATTACAGTCAATTTTTTTCATGAATGGAATGCTCGTAAAGTTTATAGTCGACTACAGTCAGCAGTTGGCGCAGAGTTGGCGTAACTAGAAAGCCCCAAACTTTTCTGGTTGTGCCTGGAAAGCCCTAAATTAGGTCGATATATTGTGTTTCGATTTAATCTCTTCTCGAGCACTCGAGCTGAGCCTTACGAGAGTAGACGATCAATCACACGCATTCGATCATGCCTGATCAAACGGGCCTGAACAGGTCCAGAGCGTAGAGTGAAATGAATCGTGTTTTCGCAGTTTATATATAGTTTGCACAAATTAGTAGTAATTCTAAGACGGTCATAGGTAGGA
The DNA here is from genome assembly GCA_002313205.1 of Laupala kohalensis. NCBI lineage: Eukaryota > Metazoa > Arthropoda > Insecta > Orthoptera > Trigonidiidae > Laupala > Laupala kohalensis. The sequence goes on along the minus strand of NNCF01128850.1, from coordinate 211,983 downwards.
CCCACCGTAGTTTTTCTGTCACTATAACTTTGTTCCAAGTTTTGCATATTAAGTTATGTCATTAAAAGTGGCGAGAGTGTGGAGCAAGTATTCACCATTTCTCCCCGTTACCCTAACACACAAGTTCGACGCGAGCTCCTGTGTGCTGAGGAGACCGTTTGCAAGTTTGTTTGTTTTTTTCTTTTATCGGTTAATTTTACTTTATCAAAAGCGCTGTCTTAATCTGTAATTTCAATGTAGGTTATGAACGAGACCCAGCTCCCTATTTTTTCAATTCAAAAGTTCAAAGGCTGATGATGAAACTTACAAAGAAAGATATGAAGAAGATATACAAGGATAGGAAAACAGGTGAAACTCTTTATGCACCTGGCTATAAATTTTTAACCACAGAAGAATTACAAAAGGTTAGTTTTTCTTGGCAATATTATGTGGTTCGGAGATAATAAACATTGCTGTGAGCACTTCAGCAATTTGAGCTGGAAGTCCACTGAAAGCTATCATGTTTATATTTGAATTCTTTAAGTACATGAAAGAAGCAGAAAGGAAAGCTGCAAGGTTTCTTCAAGTGCCTCCCATAGTCAAAGAACGTCAGGAAATAAATGAAGTTTTATCAGAAGATCCTTCTTTAAAAGGTTTTGATGAAGCAAAATTTGTTTTCACTGACATTACATTTGGTGTTAAAGATAAGGTTGGTTTTTCTGACTTTTTATTATTTTTTATTTTATATAATATTTCAGTTATATGTAAATATAATTAGATATCTACTTTTTCTTCCTCTCAAATCTTATTTAGGGAACAAATGTTATGATTTTAGTTGTTTGTTATCATGTTTTATATTGATATTTAATGTTCTTTGTGGATAAAATGGTAAACATAAGAAATTAGAGGAATAGCATGAAAGGGAAATGAATTGAGAAGTTTTTTTCATGTTGGATATGAATTTCATGTAGTGTTATATATTACCCGTAGGTCCTAAGAAATCCTGAGTTTTTTTTCTCAATATCCGGAGTAATACTATCACTTCAGTCTCGAAAATGAGCAGTTGTCAATTATGTTGAAGTCCTAGAAACCTAAATTGTGGGGTATGAAACAAATTGCAGAATTAAAAAAGCAAATCTGACAATGCTTATTATTTCTACAGAAAATTTAACGATGTTAGGTCTAAAATAAAATTAGGACCAATTTAACATTATGGTCCTATCCTAACCTTTTTCTTCATATATCCTTCCGCGAGTGCTGCTACCTCCACCATCGCCTCCATCTTCACAGTTAACAGAATTTCTTAAAACAGAATCGCTGGGACTAACAAACCTAGCATAGCTGCCTGTGACCGAACAATTGTTTATAATTGTTCATGGCTCACTGTCGCGAGCTATATTATAATTATCATACCCCAGCATACTAATGTAAATGGTGGCGGAGAGAAGAAAATAGTATGGAACAATATTTCTTTATAACTACCGTAAATATGAAGAGTGAAGAAGACGACTTATATTTTTGGAATCGTAATAATATTTGTAGTAATATGGCATCTATGATTTTTTCGAACCCTGATGGGACCATATTCTTATATTTGGCCTAAAAGGAATCTGTATTTGCTGACATTTTGAAAAATTTATTTTTTTCCTCAGGGCTTATACATATATTAAATTCTACAAAGAGTCTGCAGAGTGACGGTTGAGTGTGTAGTGTGATTGGAGGTATGGATGAATGTAGTGGAAGGAGTAGGAATGAGATGATGTAGGTGGTGGAATAGAATGTAATACTTATACGTGTATAAGCCCTGAGGAAGAAAATAAATTTTTCAAAACATTGGCAAGTACAGATTAATTTTATTTTAGACCTAAGCTCATCAATTTATCTTCTGCTATAATATTGGGGTCAATAACTACTCATCACTTATTATTTCTGGTAGTGAAAAATAGCTAATTTCCTTTAGGTGGAGACACCTGCCCTGTGTCCTATCGTTGCACTCATCATGGAAGTTGATTATGAAAGGTGAATTGAATTTACAATGTACATGAATATTCCAACATATGGAAAAATAATTGATGATTAAAAAAGATTCCACAGACACTTGTATGACCATACTCACCCACTCCTCAAGTAAACAAATTATAAGAGATTATGAAAGAGTGGAACGTTTTTTGGGTACTATTCTAATAATTAGTTAGATTAATCTGAATGAATATCTACATTATTTTTATTGATTATCCTATGTTATTACTTAAAAGAGAACAAAAGACTCACTCAATGTATACTGGAGCATTTTATTTAATGTTTTTTATTTCTCATGTTACCACTTTTGTTCTTGAATATTATTTTATTTTACTATTTCAGCATGTTATGTATAAGAATTTGATTGTAGGAAAATAATTGAAATCCTATTAGAAAATTGTAAGTTTGCTTCTTTTTAAGTGAAATGCATTTTCACAATGTGTTAATTTTATGTTCAGGATCGAACTATTGTTGTCAGAGAACCAGATGGTGTGTTAAGGAAAGCAACCTGGGATGAACGATTCAGAATTAACCAAATATATTTTCCCCAAACTGATAGGTATTTGAGAATGCCTCATATGTTTGATGAACAATATTTAGTGGTAAGTGTATATTTGAGCATACATTTTTGGTCTCCATAATTGGTGTCAGGAATATGTTATTTATTAATTTTTAATTGTTTCTGCAGGATATATTAAACCGAGGTGATTATGTGTTTGTTTTGGAGAGAGCATGCAATCAGTTTGAGCCAAATGACCCTGAGTATCACCGTGTTACTTCTACAACATATGATCATGTTGAGAAGCATCTCAAGTTTAATTGTCTTCAGTACACACGACATTTGGGTGCATTGTGTTTTTATCTTTGTTGGCATAAACGCATAGATAACTTCCTCCTTTACCATATACAAAATAATGAGTAAGCCTATAATTTATTTGTTATTAATATAAATTTGTTGGGAAATTTTCCTTCATCTGATCTATAATTTATTTTTATGTAGTACTCTTGAGTTTTTTTTTTTTTTTTCTGCTGCAGACTGGACAGTGCGGTGTTGTTGATAAAACTGTTTCATTGCCTCAATCCCAAATCTGCCTCTGCAGATGCAAATAGTGAAGATACTGTGCAGTTTGTTGAGGTTAGCTTTCTGTATAGTTTCTTTCTTTATCTCAGTACACTATTAATTAGTTATCAATGTGCATTAAAATTATATTTTGTGATAGTGAGGTGAAATATCATAGAAATGTCTCAGACAAATAATTAGTTTAGATAATTAAATTTTGATATAATATTTGTCAGTGAAATTTTGCTATGTTTAAAAAAATGTTTATTTGACCTGTCTTCCATCACCAGTTGCAATCAATGTAGCATGCATATATATTTAAGTAAGTTTTTAATGACAATTAAATCACCATCACACTATTGGTCTTGTAAGTTTAGATACTTTGACAAATGAGCTTTTTTACATATTAAACAACTGTAAAGAATCTTTTTCTGATTATTGAATTCAATAGTATTGTATTGAGGAGAAAAGCAATTGTACACACTATAGCTTATCTGTTTCAGTAATGTAATCTATTATCTTAAATTTTGTATTATGATTAATTAATTAATCTTTTTTCAGGCCTATATTCAGAAAGACTCTGAAAGAAAAAGTGTACTTGAACTTGCTTTGCAATCATATCTTGAGCTTGAGAAACAACGTGCTCTTGTTGATGAAGGTGTAAAAAGAGCTCATGGATTGACAAACTAACAAGTGTTTGTAGTGCTGTGCAATTTTCAGATTGATTAGTGTATTAAGTATTTGAACTTGTATACTAAAAAGTGAAATGGTGAAGAAAAGTGATATGGCATATTTTTTGGAAATAACTCGTCAATAGTAGTTTTTAACATTGGTGTACTCCAAACGTGTGTCATTTCTTCAAGAATTAGTGTGATAAATAAAATATATTGATCTATTAGAACCTTCGTGAACTTCTTTCTTCATTCCTGTAGCTCTTTTCAAGAGCAACGGGCTTCAGTGAAAGCTTTCCACTGAACTTTATTTGCCAACAGCTTTGTCACTTCTTTCTACATTTTTCCAAGGTTTCCTGCTTCTTCCAACACATTCCTCCATGCTCTTTGGTCGTCCTTACCTATACACCCTGTGGAGCATCTTTGTCTTTGCTTTAGTCCTGCTTACCCAGTGTATGCCTGATCCACCTCACTTTCTTGCTTGTTATTTCTTTGTTAATAGGGGTCTTTGACTAGTTCTCAAAGTCCCAATTTTCTTATAGTCTGGGTGCAAAACTTATTTTAATAATTTTATTAAAAAATATATTTTTGTTTTTACTTTTATTATTTGATAATTAATCATTGAACTTCTCTGGTGAACAAAATACTTTCCATGGAGGTTGTAATTTAATCAGACCTAAAAAAATTCACCTGAAAGACAGCCTCCTTAAAACAATAAAAGCCAACTGTCAAAATAAATGTTAAACTTTTAATATCCCAGTGAAAAAATTTTTATCACTAGGTTTGTGAAGACAATTACTTCATCATTATTAAACACTAACCAACACTATCCGATAACAGTGGTGAAATATTAAAATTTTCATAATACTTAATAAGAACTCGAGAATCGGATTTCACTCTACTTCATCCTTTTATAATCAGTACTTCAATACATTGTTTCTTAGCGAGCTTCTTCAATAAGTAACATACAATCTAAGTTTCTAGTTTGTATTGTTAATATTTTTCTCTCTGCTTTGATGAATATGTCTGACATTCAGGACAATGAGCCAATCATTTTCACTCCATTTTACTCATTTAAAATTGAGGTATCAAAAATTTCTGAAAAGGGTTTCTACATATTTAATTCTAAGGTCCTTACATACATGAATACAGTTAATATCTCAGTTCCTAAAATGCAGGGAAAGTAGTGTACTTCATCATTATCGTGTGTTTGTTAAACTCTTGATAACCTATCTTCTCTATGACACCTGCATAGGAATAAAATATGAAAAACCTAAAAACCTGTTTCTAGGTTTAAGGGTAAACATTCACATTTGAAAACGAAGGTGATAACTCAATTTGTTCATTATGTGTAGTAAAAATGACAAAACTTTTCTTTTGTTATAACACTACCTATTTCTATTGTTTCTTTCACAAATAATTTACAGAGCTTGCCTGCCTGAAACATGTTGATTGTTCAGAAATACTGCATTAACTTTTTTTATTCTGATTCTACAGTATTTTTTTAAATATTATAAGTCCTCTTATTTATCTTTTTAGTAATAAATACAAAAGGATAGTTGTTGGTCAGAAGTATTTCTTTATCAATTCTAATATTTATCTCTCTCTATTACTCGACTGACAATTTAATAACTTTATCCCAAATATGTTTCATCTCTAACCAGTTAAATGAAAACCTTTTATTTTCCCTAGTTAGTGTTAATTCTTTCTTAATAACAGACTTCGGAAGATTAATTGACTTGGTTCTAGTTATAATGAGTGAGTTCACACATTTGTGTTTCAAAATATTATAATTATGTGAAAGTATCCGTAAAATGTATACTTTTTAAAACTAAATAAATGAGTTTTTTGCATTCATTAAAAAAAACTTGAGCATAAAATAAATATTATAGCAGTAAAGGTTTTAAGAGAATATTACAAAATATCTGAAGAAATGAAAAACAGTAAAAAATTGAAGAGAACATGAGAGAAAATATGAACTTAAAATTGCATTAAATTAGCCAAAAACCTACAGTACTAAGATTAAAACATTTAAAAGGCATATTTTAAATTAGTGGTAACAGACAATAATAAAAATTGTGGACCCAAATTGTTATTCAAGTTAATAAAAATTGAGAATATATAGAAATTTTGCAGTCCACCTAGTTGTGTCTCGTTAGCAAATTTATTTGATATTCAATACCTTCTGGAGAAAAGAATAATGTAGTTGGTATTGTTAAACTGGTACTGAATATCTGAGGGATAACAAGAAATAATGGCTCAAAAATTAAAATTGTTCAATTACATCACTGGTAAAAAAGTATTACAAAGAAAAAATTCCAATCCAGGGACTTGGTCCCTGTAAACTACACTAAAAAATTAAAATGCAGCAAAAATTAAATTCCAGATGAACACGAGGACATTAATGGAAATATACTTCACTGGTAGATAATAGTCATCCACCTGAATTCTATTTCTTACCAATAAACCACTACGTGTAGTGTAAATCTTGAAATTTTATTCCAGGTCAAAGGACAAGAAAAAGGATTTGTGATTATAGTGATCTCATGTTCGATTACCGGGCGCAAGTGGGGACCTGGGCTGCATGCTACAGTAATATGAGGAAACAGGGTCTGGAAGATGGAAGAAAAGAAGAGACACTAATGGCAGCGAGTGGTTTAAGTGCGGTAATAGTGACAGTATTGCTATTAATTGGTGGAATCGAACCGAATCCTGGTCCTGATAGCACGACTCGCAGCGAAACCACGCTGTTGATAATGTGCAGTGGCTGCGACAGGAAGCTGAGCTCGGGGACACAATGTGAGGTGTGTGGTCAATGGTTCCACTACAGCTGTGGCAGCGTGAAAAGACAAGTTGCGGACTTAGGAAAGTGGAAATGTAATAAACGCATCAAGAAATAGAGAAAAATC
>NNCF01128850.1:188415-205339 GCA_002313205.1 Laupala kohalensis | reverse complement strand
ATGTTGGGAAAAAATTGCAAATCGCTAGCAATCGAATTGATGAGCTCCAACGAGAAAATGTGAAATTGAGACAACTATTGAAAGTCAGAGTTGGAAAGGAAGAAGTGAATGAAGAGGGCAGCTCGGAGCAAACACCCAATGAACAAATTAAGAGCTTATAAACGACCAAAGATTGCTCAGTACTCGGTGATTCTATAGTCACACGCGAAACCGAAAGAGGAAGGCGAAAAGATTGATGTGAAGTGTTTTCCAGGAATTCGGATTCAGCAATTGCGGCAAGTCATTCAAAATAGAGAAATGGGAAATCCAAAAACAGTTATATTTCACGTAGGGACAAATGACATAAGACATCTCAACAATGATTATATTATGGGAGAGATGTATGACTTAACTCTTGCGGCAAAGAAAAAATTCGTGAACTCCAATATATATCTTACCAGCGTGCTAATGAGAAGAGGCACTCATTGGAGGCGAATTTCAAATATTTTGAAGTCATTTGAAACTGTAGCGGAAATGTTAGGCGTTAAGACTGTGGATCCAAATTGCTGGTTAAGTACAAAAGACTTCGGACGCGATGGATTGCACTCAAATCGCCGTGGTGCAACCAGTCTAGGCAAGTTATTTTCAAGGATTCGGGAAAGTTGCACAAGAAAATGACTAACCTTATTGGAGTCGTCGGAAAATGGAGCAACGGAGGCGCTGGTGACTGGTGACGCGTCGATGGTGAAGAAAGAAGGCAAGAAAGAAAACACGCGACGGGTGATTCAAGGCTGGTGGGAGTATGTGGAAGAGGCAACGATGGAAGTTCTGACGGAGGCGGCGATGGTGGACGCGACCACGGGTGGCGAGGGATGCGGTGACCGGGGAGAGGGAAGAGGTGATGCCGGCGAGGGAGAATGCTCCGGTGACTACAGGGAAATTGAGAGCTTTTCGACGTCGACGTGGGAATAAATTTCAGTACCACTGATAAGGTAAGAGGGGTTGTTGGGCCCGGTGGGGGTCTTTTGCGGCTGCTGCAGGTTAATTGTAGAAGTATCAGAAATAAAACGTTCCAGTTCGACACTTTATTAGACGTGTACGATCCACACGTAGTTATAGGTACAGAATCGTGGCTTGACGTAAACATTAATGATGCAGAAATATTTAGATCAGGATATGCAATTTATCGAAGGGAGAGAGAAAATAAAAGGGGTGAGGGATTTTTTTTGTATTAAAATATTTTCAACAGCTCTTTAATATTCTCAGAAGGTTCCCATGAATTGTTAGGCGTTCAAATTGAAAACAAAGACTGCGAAAACAAATTAAAAATAGTCGCAGCATGTCGAGCACCGGATACAGATATAGGAATACTTGAGAAAATTAAAGAACTCTTCCTTAACGATAATAGATTTAGGAGTCGCGTAATAATCGGAGAAGACCCAAACTTTCCAGAAGTAAGATGGGAAGGAAAAGTTGATACAAGGGTTGATGCACAGTTATTAGCGAACGACATGGTATGGGAAGTGGTGTTAACACATCTGTTTTTCCTTCGGGTAGAGGCGGATTTCTTTTACAGGTTCTCTAGGCTTTGTCTAAGGGCGTGTTTATTGTATCAATACATCTTGAATTTAGTGTTATTTCAATTCTTATGATTTTTAAACACTATACTCAGAATAATCGATAGTTCGATAATAATTTGTACATATCCAATACCGGAAGTAAATTCATGCAAATATTTGGGTATCATGTTTAGGAATAACTTGGAATGGTCTGATCAGGTTAACAGCATTGCACAAAAATCTTGGAAGTCTCTAAATTTCATTAAACGAATTTTAAAGCAAGGCATTAATCCGACAACAAAAGAATTAGCATACACAACCCTTGTTAGACCTCTGCTGGAATATGCATCGGCAGGATGGGATCTTTATAGAAAACATCAAATAGAAGAATTACAAAAAAAATCAGAAAAAAGCGATTAAATTAATAAACATAGGTAGTAATGCGAATAACTATATAAAAATAGAACCTCTCCAAATTCGTAGAAAAGGAGAGGAGGCGGGAAGTTTGTTCAGTACTCTTAAAAACGAACCAGCGTGGCGGGATTTCAAAGGGTGTTGAGAAAAACCGACTAGATTGGGTAGACAAGGTCACGTTTTCAAAATTCGTGAAAGGAAACAAAAAACAGACGTAGGAAAATACTCGTTTCTCAATAGATCAATCAGGGACTGGTACAATTTGCCTGCGGATGTCGTGGGAGCGCTATCGAGCTCTGCAACCCTTCTTCAATTCAAAAACGTTCTAAGAAAAGGAATACACAAATTTAAAGGATTAGGCAAGTTCTGGAAGAATTGGTACGTTAGTGAAGAAGGGAAGTTAGTGGAGTAATTGTGGGTAGTGAAGTGAAGTGATACGAGGGAAATAAATTATTTAGAAAAGCTGGGAAGGGAAATGTGAAGTGAAGTAAATCGAGTGTTTGGGTCATCAGTGAAATAAAATGAGCAATAAGTATTTTTTATCAATTATTTAGATGTTTCTGGGTAAAATGGTTTTTTAAATTTAATACTTTAATATTAGCTGAATCATAGTTTAATGATTAATTTAACAATTTTTGATTTCAGTGCTCTGTGATATGTATTTTTGTATTGTATTTCCTTATATACTGTCACCGGGTAAGATCTGCCCAATTGCAGTAAATAAATATATTATTAATAATTATTATTAATTATAATTAATAATTATTATTAATTCCTCCCATGGGACATCACCTTGACGTAGCACTGTCCGTGCGGGTGGGTGAGGGCTTGCGCGCTGCGTTGATGTTGAGAGCTATGCCGGCGGCAGTTGCATCATCGTTCTAGGCGGGATAGGCGTGGTTAAGCGCATTAGGTGATGATGTAACTGCTGGTAGGGTCCCCCATGCCGGTCAGGTCTCAGCGGAGGAGCCAGACGAAGTGTGTCCTGCGACGACGTTTCTTATCCGTTACCCAATCCTGCATCCTCTCTATATCCCCCCTCCCAGGGGCTCCTATCTAGGGAGTTTGTGGTAGGCGACTATGGGTTCCTGAGCCGTATCAAGCATTTCTTCCACTTGTGCTTGATTCTCTCTCTTTTTAACTTTCCTATCGTGCCTCAGTTGGCCAACTCTTGTTTTCTTCGACCCAGATGCTATTAGGTTGCGAGGGCTAGGGCGTGTCCTTATTTCTACTCTTTTTTTTGAGGAGGTGGTTTTCATTCTCCGAAGTAGTAGTCTCTTAATGTAAGTAGTCATAGCAGACAACTGCGCATGGACTTCTTACACATCATCTATCCGTATCACGATAAAATGCAATAGCTAGGAACTACCAAGCACATAGTACCCAAGATGATCTCTTCCTCACTTTCTCATACTGATCTCTGCGTTCTTCGAGGTCGACAGAGGGTACAGCTTAGAAACTGGGTTATCTACACTCCCAGACCGCCTGATAGTACAGGGGCCCAGGTACAGGAAGACACCTGACCCCGCTGCCCCATCAGCAGGCGCATAATCTTCTCGGTCGTATTAGTGCCGGGTGGCGCCCGGATAGGACCCTGATGCGACCGGGGAGAAGGCACTGTCTTCTGAGAAGGATGTCAGGAGTTGGATGATTGGGTGGGGTTTAAGGAGAAAAGTCGAGGAGACTAGGTACCATCAACTTAAAACATAGGGGGTAAAAGGAGAGAATAAATACATTATGGAAATGCAAAATGAAACAAAGTAACGAAAAAGTGCAGAACAATCAACTGGGCTCCCCGGCTCAAACTATAGTAGCTGAGAAGACTCCATTGAAAGTGGTGGAATTGGGAAGTTTCCCTCGTGGAGATCTCGTTGCTGAAACGAGGAGCGGGAGCTGGACCGCTGCAAGGACATCATTAAGAAAATGAAGGATATCTTCAAAACCCAGCGAAACATCTCTCAGGTGATTAAAAGTGGCGTTTTGGAGATGGAAGAGGCCTTCGCCAAAATGTCTTCTTTTAGAACCAGTTGGAAATTGGCTGAAAAAGAACTAGTCTCTGCTACTCCTCACGAGACTTTCGTTGTAGAGGAGAAAAATAAGCCCTGCCCCCAGTCCAGCAAAGACGGACCAGAGCCGGCAGAGCAACGTCCTGCCACCAGTCCACCGGAACAGGAGCAGAGCAGCAACGATATTTGCGATACAGAGTTCACCCAGGTTCTCAGTAAAAAGAAAAAGCGACGGCTGAGGCAGAGGGATGCGCAGGGGAAGGTGGAAACCGCGAATGACACGGCGACCAAACTACAACCCGTCGCGACTCCATCCAAGAGGCCGAGAAAAGCTCGGTTAGACGCTATCCTAATCAAGCCAGTACGTTCTTCCTATGCTGAGGTCCTGAAGAAGATCCAGAAAGGAGTAACGCCGGAAGACTCAGGGACGAAGGTCAAATCCGTCCGAAAGACCCAGACTGGAGGCCTTCTCATCGAGCTCGGAAAGGACACGCGTGACAGGTGCGGCTTCCGAGGTGCAATAAGAGGGGTTCTCGGGGCTGCAGATGTCACGAGTCTGAAACGGAAAGTTACCCTGGAGATTAGAGATATTTCTGAGCTCTACGACGTCGACTATGTCGGAAAAGCGATTCGCCAACAAGATCCCGAGCTTGGTGAGTGTAAGTTTGGTTTGACCCAAGCTAACAGTCGAGGTCTCAAAATGGCCATCTTCACAGTTGGCGAAAGATCAGCGGAGAAGATTCTATCGCTGAAAAAGATCTGAATCGGCTGGGTTATCTGTGGTGTGCAGACTAGAATGTCGGTCACGCGCTGCTTAAAATGCCTCAGTTTCGGTCACTTGTCATCGAGCTGCAAAGGTCCGGACAGGCGTGATGCATGCTTCAAATACGTCGAGCCTGGACATCAAGGGTAAACTTGATGGGTTGGAAGATGTCGCCCATAAGTTAGGATCCGGGAAGTGCAAGGCTTTCAGAGGCGCGCTGGCGAAAGCAAAACAGCACGGAAAATGATAAGGGTCTTACAGGGCAACATGCACCGCAGTTCAGTCGCTAATGACCTCCTACCGCTGGCCTCTGAGAAATCAGCCGATATCCTACTGCTGAGTGAGCAGTAGCGAGACAAGGATTTACCTTCGTGGTATGGTGATCTTTCGGGAACTGCTGGTGTGTGGGTCTTGGACACCGGGAAGATCCGAATCAGGGACCACGGCAGAGGAGATGGGTTCGTTTGGGTCCACTTTGATGACAAGTTCTTCTTTAGTGTGTACCTCACTCCAAACGAACTGATACAGCCTTTCCGCAACAGAGTAGACAAGCTGGAAGACGCTATTCTTAGGGTGACAGGAAAGGTAGTTGTTGGAGGTGACTTCAACGCCCAGGCCGTGGAGTGGGGAATGCCTGTAACAGACACCCGAGGCAGGTATCTATTGGAAATGACCGCCAGGACGGGACTAACTGTCCTGAATATCGGTACGATAACAACATTCCGGCACCCTGGATACTCTGAGACCATCCCGGATATACCGTTTGCGTCAGTGGTACATGCCATCCGAAATTGGTGAGTTCTGGAGGATTACTCTGGCAGCGACCACCAGTACATCTCATTCAACTTTGTGAGCGGCGCTCATTTTCCCACTGGTCCCCGGCATACACCACGTCGGTGGAACATCAATCGTATGGATGGACAGAAATTTGCAGTGGAAATCGCCAGAGGAATAGAAGCTACTGAGAACGCAAACGAAAGAGAATCAGTTGAAGCGCTTGTTGCTGGAGCGATAGATCTCATTGAGAGAGCTTGCGACGCTTGTATGCCGCGAAGAATACCTCGCCACGATAAGCCTCCTGTGTATTGGTGGACAATGGAGATCTCCGACCTCCGGAAAAGATGCCTTCGTCTGCGAAGAATCGCTCAACGTGCCAGTAACAGAGATGACGCAGAAGTCAGATTGTCAGAGTACAGATCTGCAAGACGTGAGCAGCGACTTGCTATCAATTGAAGCAAGACCCGCTGCTAACAAGAGCTGGTTGAGGACATTAACAGAGACCCATGGGGGCTCGAGTACAAACTGGTCACCCAGAAACTCGGCGCCTTTGGTCCTAACTGCATATTGGATTCTGCAGCTATGGAAAGGATTGTGCGAACTCTTTTCCCCAGTCATCCCATCCGTCAGGAGGACGAATTTGGACAAGTCGGAGAATATCAACTCTTCACTTCCGCTGAACTCGACGTAGCCGTACGATCAATAAAAGACAGGAAGGCACCTGACCCAGACGGCATACCGAACGAGGTCCTGAAGTTGGTTTTTCAACTGTGTCCCCATCTGCTATTGAGGATATTCAACGCATGCCTGAAGGCGGGCGTTTTTCCCTCTCGTTGGAAGGTAGCGAAGCTTGTACTCATCAGCAAAGGAAAAGGAGACCCGGAAAATCCATCAGCGTACCGACCACTGTATATGCTAGATACAACTGGAAAACTATTGGAGCGGCTCATCAAGATTAGGTTGAATGTTGCTATAAATGACGCAGGTGGACTTTCACCGAGGTAGTACGGTTTAGATCGGGGCTGTGCACAGCTGACGCGGTACTGGAAGTGGTGGACGCTGTCATGCGGGCGGAGAGCCGCAACCACTATTCCCGCCGTGTCGTGCTACTAGTGACACTAGACGTCAAAAATGCATTCAACTCCGCAAGGTGGGTGGGTATGCTTGGAGCGTTGAAGCACTCTTTCGACTTGCCGGTCTACCTCTTGCGAATTATTGGCGACCATCTAAAAGATTGCGCCCTGATCTTTGACACCAGGGAAGGACAAAGAAAGGTCAATCTCACCTCGGGAGCAGCGCAAAGGTCTATTCTAGGTCATGATCTCTGGAACAATGCCTACGACAGTCTCTTGCGATTGGAGATGCCGGACGAGTGTCTTTTGATCGGGTATGCGGATGACGTCGCAGCCCTGATCGTGGCGCGCACTGTCGAGCAGGCGCAAATGCGACTCAACATGGCAATGCTGTTAGTCAGTAGTCCACCTTGGCCTGATGGTGGACTGCAGAGTCAGCTTTAATGAGCAGATCCGGTACACAGCGAACAAGGCTGCTGCAAAGGTCACAGCACTGAATCGGCTGATGGCCAATGTTGGGGGCCCGTCTTCGTACAAACGACGTCTTTTGATGACTGCCAATCGGTTTTGCTGCATGGTGCGGAAGTGTGGGCTAGCGCCCTCGACAAAGACCACAATTGTAAGCAGCTCTTGCGTGTTCAGTGGCGGGGTGCGTTGAGGGTGGCGTCAGCCTACCGTACAGTGTCCGAGCCAGCAGTACTCTTGATTGCTGGTGCCGTCCCCATCGATCTCCTAGCTAAGGAGAGACGAGCAATTTACCTCAGGAGATGAGAGGAAAACCGGGACAGCATTGCCCGCGAGGAGAGAGCACGCACTCTCCAAACGTGGCGGCGGTCATGGAATGAAGAGACGAGAGGGCGCTGGACTGCGACTCTCATTACCATCATCAAGCCGTGGCTGGACCGAAAACACGGGGAGGTAGGGTATTATTTGACCCAGCTACCCAGTGGGCACGGGTATTTTAGGTCTTACCTCCAGAAGATCCACAAGGCCATGTCGGGTGAGTGTCTTTACTGTCCGGGGTCAATCGATGACGCCTGACACACATTCTTCCATTGTGGTAAGTGGGAGGAACAACGGCGGCAGCTGTTTGCTGAAGTTGGAACAGAACTGCAGCCAGGCAACATTGTCGAAGCAACGTTGCAAGGGGTGGAGTCATGGAACAGTGTGGCACGATTTGCCCGGACTAACCTACTGGCGAAGAAGGCAGATCTCGATCGCCTTTCACTATGACTAATTGCAGGAGCCTTTAATGGCTAGGTAAACAAATAGGACTTGCCCGAAGTAATGTGCTAAACGGTACCAGGTGAGTGTCCTATGAATTTTTTTATTATTATTATGTAATTTTCTCCCTAATCAGAAATATTATGATCTAATATGTTCAATTTCCTTCCAATAATCGGAATGGCCACATTTTAATACAATCAAAAATTTATTCCTTGTTATGTAGAGGGACAGTTTGATGAATTTTCTTTTCCTTGATAAGGAAGAAAAGGAAAGTATTAAATAACATGTGAGAGAAATCTTAGAAGAGTTCAATATTACCAGGAAAGATTTGTGAATTTAACATAATTTTCTTCTTCTTCTTCTTGTTTTAAATAATCAGGATTTCCTTATGTATATGCCGCTGTAATTGTGTTCCTGTTATTTCTGGAACTGCACTGGGAGTGTGGTACATTAATTTGTTCCAAGAAATTACTTATTGGTTTTCTAGTTACTTTTTCAAAGAGTTTTAAGAGACTTGAAGAGATTCTTATATGTCTGTAATTTTTTACCTTTAACATGAATATCTTACAGATATTTATTGTATGTTAAAAATGGAGTTTTCTACACACGAGTCTCATTTAACGTTAAGAACATCTTGGAAATTACATTTATCACTCAGTTAGCAGTTTAAATAATGTTTTGTATTATAAATAGAGCTGGTTTAGGTTTATTGCAAATATAACTAATTATATTATTGTCAGTTTCTAGACATTTTCATGATTAATGTGCTGACAAACAATGTTACATAACAAGAAACAATTACATTTGATTTAATAATATAATAACCCTAAATATATATTTGTCCATGTTGCCCTGAAACAATAAACCTCTTACAATGTAAAAATTAACCTGAATTTGTATTTGGTGAAGTAAATTATTGAGTGAAATAGACAGCTGGTACTATCTTTACTATAATTTTGGAAATGGAATCTTCTAATTCAAATGGGTTCAAAATTTTTAAAAATATTTAAGAAGGATGTCCATACGTTCGTTTAGCAACACATACAGTAAAAGATGTAAGTGATTACTAGCTTTCAAAGCAAAGCTAAAGCAGAAAGACTAAATAATTAATGAACTGAACAAAAGAGTAAATTATCTGGAATATAATATGATAAGGAATAATGTTGAAATTGTAGGTCTGACCTCTAAGGAGTCAAACAAAGATTTGTTTTTTATTGAAGGGGAAGGGTTGAAGGACATAAAAGAAATAAATGTAGGGTATGTTAAATATTTAAAAAAGAATAAATAAAACAGGTTGAAAACATCCATTAAATTTGAAAGTAAATAAATTTAAGATAAAACTATTAATTTAACAACAAAGGAAGGAATATCAGGGGGAAAAAAGATATACATAAACAAGCATCTCACACCCTATACTGCCAATCTGCTATAGAAGACTAAGCAGATTACTAAAAGTAAAAATTACAAATTTATTTGTATTCAGAATTGGAAAGATTTTATCAGAAAAGCATAAAATATGAAACTCCCAAATAATTAGAAATGAAAAAGATCTAAACAGTATAATTTAGATTAAACACACAATGTTCTCAGGAATTGTATTCCTTTTATTAATGGATTGAGACAAAATAGAAATGGTAGAAATAGAGAAAGAAAAAGCTATAAATTTAGAGATTTTGAAAGGAATATAAATAAAAATATAGATAACCATAATATTCTGCATGTAAACATTAGATGTTTGAAAAGAAATTGATACAAGTTACAGGATCAACTACTTCCTGTCAAAATTAGAACCAATAACCAAGAAAGAAATTTGTAAAAAATTTCAAATTGTACTAAGAACTTGAAGGAAAAGGGGTGGGATAATGTTTATTTTGAGGATGAATACAAATTTAATATAATACAAAAAATAACTCATAATTGTGAATCTGTTACTGGAAATTTTAAATTAAATAAACAATTAACAATAACAATCATCGGTATTTATAGACAAGTCTTTAACACCTCCATAAAATGTGCCTTTAACAACTAACGTTCCTCAAGCTACAAAGATATACAAAGACAACATGGGCTGAAAGTTAACAGGAAAAGAAACAAAACACAACAGTGTGTCTCTTCTGATAGCAATAAATAAATACATTGGGGAAAATCATATAATAATACAATTGTAGGCTGAAAGATGCCATTGCTCAAGAAGGGTCTGGTAACAGAAGTGAAGAAGTAACTTTTAAAGTACACAAAGCCCCCCCCTCCCCCAATACCACAAAAAACTCAAGAAGGGAAAGGGCTATGAAGAATATAAAGCCTACAAAAGGGGCAGTAAGAAATCAAAGGGGCAAGTAAACAACCATTACAGCATCTCGCTACAGATAGCTAAAAATAAAAACTACTTGGGCAAATTAAGAAAAAGTACAAAAGCAGAACTGAAACATAGATTACCTAATACAAATGATAATGGATCAATTGTCAAGATCTCTCTAAATACCAAGTACTATTAATATCTTTAAAATAAAGATCCTCCTAATACTGCAAAAACACTTAGACGAGAAAGAAAAGTGAAAGGAGTCTCCTTCTTCATTGATCGTGTATAAACAGTGTATCAACTGAATTATGAATTGAGTCTACTTCTTGAGAAGAAAACTAGAAACTGGGAAAATCTCTATCGTATGGAAGTGAACTATCTGTACATTCTGTAATCTGTGATTCAATTTGCCCACGAGTGCGAGCTAACTCTCCTCGCTGCAATTCCGGAACGTTCACCTACGCCACGTGGAGGCGTGTGCTTTCATGTACTATCATATATATTCTCTTATTCCTGCTATACACGTTGTAAAGTATTCCAATAGCCGATATTTTGTTTCTGTTCCTTTCAATGTCCACTTCTGTTTTATATTCCACACAACTTGTCTTTTGTAGTCATTAATATAATCTGCTCTTTCGGGTCCATACTTTGGGCAATCCACACCTACTCCGCTGAGCTGTTTTCTTTCCAACTCTCTGTAAATACTCGTATGTTTCCATGTCCAGTAAGGAATTCCTTTATTAGCTTCGGTGGATTGAACCATATTTTGCTTTAACAACACATTTAACATGTATATATTCATATGTTACTCTTCCCTTCCTCGTCATTTCCCATCATCTTTGCCAAGCTGCATGTAGTATTTGAGTTAATTTCCTCCGTGATATTTTATCCCTTCTTTAACACCTTCTCATTCATAGGGAATTTTTCCTTTCTTGCTTTAGGTGACATTTTCCTTATATCTCTAGCACATATAGATTGCTTGGCATCAAGCCAGTTGTCACATTTAGTGCTTCGATCAACACGGTCTTGTAGCATCCAGTTATGTGCAGTAAACACTGTCTCAGTTGCTGTGTATTTTCTTTCATAGGTCACGCTCACTCTACCCACACCACATATCCGTGCATCATTATTTGCCGTATTGCTCCTGTATATAGTATTTTTAGGTCTTTCCTAGCTATACCATAATGGTGTATACAAACACGGAGTATACTATATAAGGTTTTTCGCACATGCTTCTTTATCTATTTTAAGTTTTTATTGAAGTTTATCTTGTCATCCAGTACTACTCCAAGATACCTGTTACTTCTCACCACTTGTACTTTTTCTCAATTTATTTTAACAATCATTTCCATTCGTAAGCCCAAACCACATGCTGATATTTGTAAATCATATTTGTCACATATTTCTGTACAGTTTATTATTAGTTCCTTTATCTTGTGCTCCAATGCTCGCCGTGAATGTCCATATGCCAGCACAGTTAGATCATAGGCGTACGCAATCATTCGCACTACTTTTTCTTCCAATTCCCATAAAATATTGTTCATCACAATGTTCCAATACATTGTTCCGCTTGATAAACTCTGTGGGCAACCAATCATAATCTCTCGAATTGTTTCAGCATTCCCTATTGCTAACTGTTTTGTTCTTCCTTCGAAATAGGACTTAACAATATTCAATTTATACCCTGGCAATTTGTTCTTTTGTAACGTATCTATCCCACATTGTCAAATGCACCTTTTATATCAAGAAATATGCATCCACAATATTTTTTTATCTCTTATTATTATGCATTTTAATAGTTGGCGCAACGCATCACTTGTCCCTTTCCCATTTATAAATTCATATTATTGCGTGTGTATTGTGCCTGTCGTCCATAAATGTTGTATTCTCTTAGTTATGATCTTGTCAAGCCTTTCCCATACGTGTTTAATAACGATATTGGTCTATAAGATGATGGATTTGCTGGTGGCCTGTCCTTCCCTTTTAGGAACTATTTTAATTTACTTATTTTCTAGCACCGTGTAAAATAGGATGTTCTAAGACGTGCGTTGTATATGTTTTGAATTGTCCCTATTAATGGGTCTAATGTTTTCTTTACTATTTCGTAATGCCGTCATAGCATGGTGCTCTTCGATGGTCAGGGGCTAGCAGTTAGCAGCCAAACTCGCAGCCACGGCCGCACGGAGACAAGTGTGTGTGCCTGAGGTCTTCAGTGACATCTCGGGACCGATACGTAAGCCCGAGAGCACCCTCATAAGTTATCCCACGGACCCAGATACCTTGGCTACCTGTGGGTGCTGTTTGCGTTCCGGGCCCCCTACCTGAACACAATGGACTACAGGAGGGGAGCCGGAGGCCGCCGACCCAGCGGCCTACCTGTACAGAATGGACTATAGGTGACCTACCAGTAGGCACACTGGTAGACGGGGAAACATCTAGCTGTCGCCTCCCTACTGCTATATACGCTAACAATAGCCAAGCAGCAATCCTGCTCACCGATCGCAAAACCGAAGCTTCCAACTCGTGACCATGGATGGGGAACCACTACCCGACAGATGCCAACCCAATTAAGGGGGGCCAGTCGAGTGTTGGGGAATCCGTCTGAGGGCTTGGTCGCCGCTACCCCGCCTACTCGGTTCAAGGTGTTGACACCTGAGATCGCGTTCGGATCTCTACCACTTCGTGAACATCCCCAGCCGCCGATCCGTTACCCGGGTGGTTGGTCTGAGGTTGGTTACGGGATGCGTTAGGGCTTCGTCGCTCGTCCAGTGGTTCACCGAACGGCTTCTCTTTTGATCAAGGTACGCCACAAGGGCGATCTATCAAACAGAGCCATGCCCAGGGCAAGCCCTTTCCCCATGTTACGAGATCCGGACTGAATCTTCGAGCGTTCGGTGGGTGACGGACCGAGGTGCACTACGTTTACCTCACCCATCTATCCGAAACATCCGTTCCATTTGCCCAACGGTATCTAAGATCTGGACAGGGAACGTGTCCCGGTAGCAGTGCACTGAAGGTGGTGGAACACAGTGCTCCCCCCGCTATCAGAGAGGTTTCCCTCTCTACGGCGGGTCCGTCGAGGCTGACGGGGAAACCTGCTCTTTCGGGGTTCTCTGCTCGTGTTCGACAGGTTTCCCCGTCAGCCTGGGTTTCCCCTGCGAGTAGCGGTCGTTGCTCCTGGCGGAACATCTCCCCCTTCCCCCACGAACCGATCTGTTGTCCGGTAGTGCTCCGGGATTGGGTACGGAACCCGAGGGGTTGGGTACGGGACCCGAGTACGGGACCCAAACTCCAACCTGGCGGGGGTCAATCCGGTTGGGTTTGCCGCACGGAGAGCGGAAAATGCTGCTAGGCGCCCCTGGACGAACCAAATGGAGACGGCCGTTGCAGATCAACTACGTCCGACCGAGGACAGTCCAACCGCCGCCGTAGCCGCAGGTGCCGAGACTTCCGCTGACCCGCCAGCTGCTAACCCCCACTCCCCGAAATCACAAACTACGAGGCACTTGGGTGCTCTCCAAGAACAGCTGAGGCTGCTCCGTGGCGCCAGCCTCACCGAAGAGGCGGCAGATGAATTTGAGGAAGCATACGAACAAATCATCCATGCTCGGTCCACTTGTCACCTGTGAGAAAGAAGAGAAGGGGGAGCGCGGGAACTCCGGAGTACATGAGGTGCCTGTACAAGCGCAATCCCCGCCGCGCCATGCGATTCATCATGGGGGACGATGGCGAACACTACCCAGTACCACGGGAGCAAGTAGAGGCGCACATCCGGACCACCTGTGCAGCGTCACCCCCTCGCGGGGCTGTACTCAACAGTACCTGACCGACCGGCTGTAAACGACAGTCTGTCACTACGGAGGAGATTATGAAGCGGAATATACCACCTCGGTGCCAGGCGAAGACCGACTATCATAGTCACCGACTCAGATGGATGGGTGCTCAATGCCTTCAATTGCGTTCGCCTAAGACGAGTGACGGCGGTGTGAAAGAGGTCGCACACCTGCCTCATATTTAAGGTTGGAGAAGCGAGTGACATGACCAATTGGCGCCCCATCGCACACATGTAAAAGCTCGCCAAGCTGTTCGCGTGTCTGGGCGTCAAGATTCTCAACTTGGGCCGATCACAACTCCACCTCCGCGGCGCGTAGGCGTTTTCGTCCCTTTGATGGCGTGCTGGGACATAATTTCATGCTTCAAAATGCTATTGGGAATTTTTTTCATTTGATTTCTTCCTATGAACCCGATTTCTCGACCATCCGGGTTTATCGACTACCTGGGTTTTCTTTATCTCCTTTTGTTTCTAAGTGTTATTTCTCTTTGTCTCTTTTCTATCTTATATCTCTTTTCATTTCCATCTTATTTATGTTCTTACTCCTCCTTTCTCTTCTCCCTTGTTCCCAACTGTGATATCTGCTTTGTCAGTCATTGCTGTGTGCACTGCTGAGTCATAGATGTTCCCAATCTCTACCGTGAGGAGATAGGGACTTCCTACTATCTCGATATATCCTTTCTTTACACTAATTATTTTGTTTGTATAATCTTCAAATTCATAATAAGCCTTCTCCGTAGCAATATATTTGTCCAATACTTTTCACTATAAATTCCGTCTCTTCAATTCTTTCACCAAATATACCCTTTCTTCTCCTACTATTTCACAATTGTTTAATATGTGATTTGTTGTTTCTTCTTTACATTTACACATCCTGCTTGCTGTAACCTTCCTTTTATACAAATACTAGCTGATTACCCGGCGTTGCCCGGAATCTTTTTTACTCTTTAGAGCACGAACCCACTCACCGGAAGCCACGCAGGTGGAAGTTTTGCTTTCGACGCAGGATACAACTATGGCAGCGCGGTTGCACCATTTCATTAAAATGCATAGGAAATCTGAAACATTCGACCAAATTTTACGATTTACAGATTGTTAAATGTACAAAACAAAAAAATTTATAAATATGATGATCGATTTTTCCTTCTTAAATTCCTCACTTAAACTGAAGTATATCAATACTTTTATTTCTCATATTTTTTCGATAATTTAATTTAACCGTAGTAGATAGACATGCTGTCGCGGAGTTTTTTATAGAACTGTTCGAGGCGAACAATATTGCCGCTCATAGTTGTCATCTATCTCTAACCGTTGAGGCAGTGTTAGTTAATATGACTGATTCCCACCTCCCGATTTCATTAACATTTATCTTCAACTTAATTTTTTATATTTATTTTCATACATCAAAAAAGTTAACATATATTCATCCTGGATATATTAACTCTCTCCTTGCTAAATTTTATCACGATCGGTTCCGTAGTTTGGTCATGATTAAGTAACAAACATACAGACATGTTTTCGCATTACGCATTTATATATTAGTATGGATTCTTTGATGTTTCCATGTCCTGTCAATACCTCGTGAGCTGAGTCTGGCGTTGCTTCCACTTACTTGTGTGAGGCTCCTTTCTTTCTCTTTTCTGACCTTCCTTGGTCACTTCTTGTTCTTTTCGATTTCACAAAAAATACCTC
This sequence comes from Laupala kohalensis, assembly GCA_002313205.1. NCBI lineage: Eukaryota > Metazoa > Arthropoda > Insecta > Orthoptera > Trigonidiidae > Laupala > Laupala kohalensis. The sequence continues at coordinate 189,718 of NNCF01128850.1, read as the reverse complement.
GTACAATGACGGTATTGGTTAGAACCACCTGTTTTTGTAACTAAACCTTACGTGTGTTATGAATTGATATGTTACTCTTCCTTCTTTTGCCTTTTCTCATCTTATATTCCTGCAAGTTTCTAAATCATATCTTAGTGTACTTTTCCTATCCCTTTTTGTTTGATCTATTTGAATTTCTCCTAGCTGTACTGCCTCACCTCTTTGTATCTCCGCTCTCAAGTAATATTTATCTACAACCCTGCTAGCTCTTTTGGACCTATTGTTGTTTTACTTATACCCACCGTCCGCAACCCATTCATTATCTTTTTACCTTTGTCACTTATGTTTTCTATATGGTTTGTAAATGATATTTTTTCATGTTAATAAATATTTTATTGTTTTCTTTAACTGTTGGGAATTTTATTATTGTGTCTCGCCTGGTTCTTCCACGCTGCTTTAAACCGAAATTTATTACTTCTTATTTTGTTCGTGACAATGTTTATTTTATTTCTTCACATCGTTGCTCAAAATTCTTTAAAATTTCCTCACATTTCTTTTCTAAATCTCTACGACTATCTGGTCGTATTAGGACTGCAATATCATTTGCATAAGCTATGACTTCTACTTGCTCTCTTTCCATTGTCTCTAATATCACATTTATAATAACCTTCCAGAGTATTGGTCCAGTATGGTTCCCTTGAGGACAGCCTATCCGTAGTGAACTAATTATTCTTTCGTTTCCTGTATCTAATAATACATTTATATCTTCGATATATGATTTTATTATTTCCATTAATTGGGATAGTATGTTTTTCTCTTGTAAATCATATAGTACTCAGCTAGTATAGTACCATTGCGCGCTTTCAAATGCCCATTGTATGTCTATACAGACAAGGAGAGCATATTTTGATGTTTTTTCTTTTATTATTTTCAGCAAATACCCAATCGCATCTTCTTTTCCTTGCCCAACCGTAAATCCATATTGGTTTCTTAGTTATTTCCCTTTTCTAGTCTTTCTGCTATGATCTTATCCAACATTTTCCCTATTCCATGTAGTAGGGCAATCAGTGTATATTATGTGCTTTCCTGTGGGTTTCTATTCCCTGGTCACCTCTTGTTCCTTTCGATCCCGACGCTATTAGAGCTAGGGTATCTTTCATTTTCCTCTTATTCTCTTTCCTCTATTTCTTCTTCTTCCCCTCCCCCCAGGGGGCTTACATCTAGTAAGTACGTGTTTGGCGAACACGGGGCCCCGAGCTGAGTCTGGCATTGCTTCCACTTACTTGTGCCATGCTCCTTCCTTTCTCTTTTCTGACCTCCCTTG